>CAMOHE010025429.1:0-13616 GCA_946598075.1 Artocarpus hirsutus | reverse complement strand
TGAACTTTTATGACTCGGCAATTTCAGTTTTTGTTAAAATACATTCTTGTTGAAAACATTATCATTGAAAACGTAACATTGTGAACAACAAGATGCTCTCTTCCGCTGGCACAACAGGAGAGGAAAACTATATTTAAATGAAATTTAAGCGACGTGCGTGTAACAAAAAATTTCAAGAACGCATATGAGTTTCTCTTTTCTTTTCTTTTTATTATTTTTATTGATTGAAACATACGATCACCCAATTTGTGAAAAAAAAAAAAAAAAAAACTTGAGATTTGCTCTAAGCATAAGCCAATTGCACGACTGGGTGATCTGCAGTAATAGAAACGGCTGTTACGAGGAAAAATAAATAAATAGAAACCTTTGTTGCTATTTATTAATAAAAATTTGGGGATTGGTGATTATTAAATGACCAAGGTGAATCAAATTCTTATAGGATTAAAGGTCCATATAAAAAAATAGATTAGATTGAAAACAAGTGCAAACTCGTGAGAGAAACAGCGTCCGCTAATGAGAGGCACAACGTTCAATGATTAAGTTGATCCAGCTGGGAAAAAAAAAACGTGTTGTTAAAAATTAGAAGGGTATAACATGGCATATTGGAGTAATATAATGATAAGAAAACTATTGTTCCAATGAAAATTATGTTTAATTTAGTTAATTATTGAAATTGTATTAATTTTAAGATTACATACCATCGCTAAAAAATAATAAAAACTAATGAAATTAAAATAAAATCAATGAAACTACAATAATAAAAATAAACTCTAGAGATCCAATTATTATTTTAACTTGACTTATATCTACCCCTAAATGATTAATTTCAATTTATGAAATTGTTAGCCGAAGATACAAATTTGTTTATCACCTCTTCCTATATACTAATAGGAATATTCATGATAATTAAAAACACCATATTTCTATGAGGACCTAATCAACACAAATTTATTAAGCTTGAGCATTCAAAATGACTATACATGCACCAAGGACATATTTTTATTCCAAATTGCATATATTATGCTATAATTAATGAAGACTGAAAATTTATTTTTCAGTTTCATTCAAGTCCAACAATAACACCTAATTAAGGACCAAATCATTAGGAGCATTCAACACATAATAGCATAAAAATTTTCAATAATCAACAACCAATCCAAGAGAGCAAAAATAAATCAAAATCTATTAGAACCTTAGAACACAAAACTACTTCATCAATGAAAATAAGACTAGAAGTAAAAATAAATAAATAACACCAATATTCAAGCATTCTTAGAATATACAAATTCAAAGCAATAAAAATAAGAAAGAAATTACCAAAAAGAAGGTCTTATAAACTCCAAGCTCATTTTTCCCTAATATTTTTCTTCCTCTTTTTTATGGGTTTAAAAGAGCTTTCCAATGGTGTTTTATTGAAAATAAAAATCTCAATTCAAAGCCAACATTTAATCTAAATCCCAAAACCTAAAATAAAAATAAAATTCCTAAACTATAAACTTAGGGCCCGTTTGGTTGTGTTTTCATTTTGGTTTTTATTTTTAAAAACATCTAAAAATGTGTTAGGATTGTATTTGCAATTGTGTTTAGTTGTATATGATAATATATTTTTAAACACAAATATTTTTTTGATAAAAATTATTTATTATAAATAAAAACCCAAATTTACTTTTAGGACAACTAATTTTTAATTATTGCTTCCCCAAATTATATATGCTACAGATACAAAATTCTTAACTAGGGAAATTGGAAAAGATAGTGTCTTGATCATTTGAATACATATGGTAACAAGATCATATTATATTTATATGTGATAAATAGAAGTTTTCCAAAATAAGTGAAATAACGAAATTTTGGGATAAAAAAGTCACGGCGGTAAAATAAAACATGGGGACTAGTTTCTTTGTGATTTTAGGAGCCTGAGAGTATATGTTTATCGATCCCCATTGTAGCTCACATGCTTCATGTACTGATTAAGTGAAAATCATATAGTACTGTGATATGTAAGAACATGCAAATCAGGCTAATGACTTTGATGGATGTACGGCTACATTTAGTTAGATTTAGCGCCTTAAGTTATTAAATAGTAGCCTTGTATTTAATGGACATTTTATTATCAATAAATATGTAATGTTATATTTCATGTTCAATGATAAATTGTCTTATTTACTTCCATATCGTTAATTGTATAGCAAACAAACAATAAAACACGATGACTATTAACACCTAAATCTTAGATCATACTTATATGTGTTTTATATACGGAAAAATATTATTGCAAGATTAACAATCAAAATTAATAGTTTCTAGTTATTGGAATAAAGAATAGTACTTTTTTCCTGGTAAAGTTGTAAAGAGGAAAGCCATCGAAACTAAGCCAAGATCTAACCAATTATGATTTTGGATTAGAAATCAAAAGATTTGACTTGTCAAAATTCAATGGAGAAATTAATCAATCGAAGAAGCTATGTGGGACAGAGAAAAGGGAATGAATGAGAAATATCTAGAACTATTTTGCAAGTGAATTTTGAGGATGAAATTTTATATGGTGACGATAGTAGTGCCCAATACTCTCATGCACGTATAAGGTAATTATGAGCATGTTTTTATCTTTTTTTATCTTTTATATATATCTTTAAAAAAAATAGAATCACATTATTTATAACTCTTTGGAATAAAATTATTTTAACATTTTTTTTATATTTAAATCGGCAATGTTTTTGAGATTTTAAACTTATTTCATTAAATTTTGTTCTATTTTTAAAATTCCTTACTTATATTTTAGTAAATTTGATTTTATATGTGCTTTAATTTAATTTGATTTAATTTAAATTGCATGAATTTCATTTTATTTTATTTTATTTAGCTTCCCGCCTAATTATTTTTTTAGCCTTATTTGTATAGGTAAATTAGGTAAAAGGGTTAGGATGGACATATGCATATTGAATGGGGATCAAAAGAATTAAAAAAAAAAAATCAAATTCAAATACACTTAGAAGACCGCCATGCATAGGAAGGCTCCGCAAGTCCTTCAACACAATTCCAATCCCTTGATCAGCTCCAAAACATCATTAGCGCATGTGTGTCTCTCAGTGTCGTAGAGCGCAAGTCCCGCAATAGCCATCAACAACCCTCGAGCCACTTGCATCTCGCCAGTTGTCCATATGTCAGAGCACTCACCAGCAAGCTTAATCCATTGCATACTGCTGCGCATGCCACTCCAATCTAGCTTCCAATCGCCTGACGCAAGTCCAACACACTCATAAACCTATTAGGGTTTGCTTTTCTCAACTAGCATACGGGGGACGGAGAGAAACAAAAAAGAGATACCTTTTAAAGGGATCTAAATGAAGAGACTTTTTCCATAAAAAATAACGTGAGAGAGATGTACAAAGCTCAACCAAATGACAAGATGAGAAAGAGAGAGAGACAGAGAAAGAGAGAGAGAGAATAAATTAGTAGTTTTGGTTTTTATTTTTAATTTTAGGTTTATATCTTTTTAGATTTTTATTTTCTACGAAACACAAACTCACACCTTTAATTTTTGTGTTTTTCCTTGTCCTTCAGTAATATTAATTTGAATCTTGGTTTTGTACATTTTTTTTTCATTTATGAATTAATTTTGTTGTTCAAGAGATATTGTCTAATCACTAACCTTTACTAATTCCATTTTTTGCTCATCTAGTTATGTTGAGTGATTATTCTACGGTTTGCATAATGCTTCTAAGTGCTTGATCACGATTTAGATGATTAGAAAACCATAATGAACTTGGGAGAGAAATTTATGTATCAGGCTGAGCATAGAATGACAAAATTGTTAGTGGGATTAGGAATATACTTGCTACAATTATGTATCTACTAGAGTTTATGATGTTTTCTTAAGCTTATTTAGTTTTCAATTTTGATAATTACTCGCAATTAAATACATTCTTTGTGGGATCAACAACCTTACTCTCTATTACTTGAGAATACTTGATATGTAATTTACAACAATAATTTTTGGTGTCGTTGCCGGGAATTGTTTACGCATTGATGGTGATCAAGATTATTATTTCAATTTTTCAAGATTGTTGGGATTTTAATCTGAATTTTGTTGCAACAATTTTGCAGCAACAGTAATGGACATTTTTTTCTTTCATAAGCGCAAAAGTTGTCAGTAATATACAATTTTCAAACAAATAATGGCATTTATGTAATTGTACCAAGAATTTTTGGTATTTACATTGATGGTTTGAATTGAAAAGATGTAATGGGATTATTAGAGGATTAGAGCTTTGAAGGTTTTTTGTTGGCTCCTCAGATTTGTTAATCTTGATTTCTTTTTTTGACCCATTTATTTTGTTTTGTTAGCTTTGTTATATGTCTGGCGGGTTCTAGAATGAAACCTCAAGGGTTCTGCACCAGAACCTAATGTGTTCCGCTTTGCAACCTAGCAGGTTTTATAACGGCATCTCTTGCCAATGATTGAAGGTGGTTTTTTTTTTTTAAATAAAAATAAGATAATTTGATAGATTCCATTTTAAAACCTAATGTGTTCTAAGATAGAACCTAAAAGTTTTGCGCTGAAACTTGATAGATTACACTCTAACATCCCAAGTTGGAGATCCAAGGTGGTTGATATTTTTTTGTTTTAAAGAAAATATGTTAGAACCTAGCAGATTCCAACTCCAGAACCTAGCAAGTTATGCACCAGCACCTTGCACTGATGAACAGAGGTGGTTAAAACTTCTTTGTTTCAAAGAAATTACGTTAGAAACTAATAAATACCAGCTCCGAAACCTACTAGATTATGCTCTGGCATCCCTCATAGGAGACGAGAAGCGTTGCTTTTTTTGTTTCACATTTTTAATTAAAAATGAATAATAATTTGGACTTTTAATAATTTTTTTTCAATTAAAGATGTAGTTTTGAAAGGAGCCTTTTTGGAGGACCGTCTTGAAAAGGCGCTCCATTTGAGGGGCATTGTCGTGTTTTAGTCATTTAAGTATCGATTTGATTACAAATGAGTGAATGCAGTTGTGCTGGATGACGATGCCTCGATGGGCTTCAATTGAATACTGACAGCGGTCCCTTCTTAGGTTCAATCTCAGGACCCTTCAACACAGGGATTTCTTTTCTATTTTTTTTTTTTTTTTCACTTAAGGCAGGTTCAATCTGAGGACCCTTCAACTCAGGCTTCCTTTTTCCTTTTTTTTTGCCTTTTTCAGTTTTTGGCACAAGACCCTTGAACAGGAGCGAGTAGTACTAGAGAATATGTGAGAAACGAGAGAGAGAAGGGCGGTCATGCACCTATGGTTAAAGGGAAGGTCTATATATTGTCCACCAGTGAAGTGAAGAACGATATGAAGCTTTGTATTCGATCTCAAACAGGGTTTAGGGTTTATGTAGTCCCTTTTATATTAGATTATAGCCCAAGTGCATTACAAAACAGCGCTCTATTTTATCAAAATTTAATTGCTTAGCCTATAGTACAAAGTATAAATTAGAATCTGTCATCTTTTTGTTTCTTGGGAATAAAGAATATTTTTTAGATTAAATAGATTTGTAACAAAATATTTTTTTCTCATAATTTTACGACAATAATTCTACTTTTATTCCATGGTCACAGACGAACACCTTCACAACCTTCAGTAAATCAATCACGAATGATTTTTACCTCTTCTTCTTCCTCTTCTTATTCTGCTAATTCCGTATCATTTTTTCCCTCTGCAAGCCACGAATTTATCAAAGCCAATCTCAACTCCTTAATTCTCCATCTCATTTTGAGAAATCAAAAACCAAATCCACAAACAAATCAACTAACAAGGATGCTAAAAATGTCTGCGTATTGCTCTTTGCAATAACAAGTTGAACTTGAGAAAAAGAAAAAGAAAAGAAGCAGATGACGTTTGTGTTAATGGGTCTGTGGGATGATTAAAAAAAAAAATTCCTTAGCGTACTGCTATCTACAATAACAAATTAAACTTGGAAAAAAAAAACTTAACAAAAAAAAGATGGCATTTTTGTAAATGGTTCTATGATTCCGGAGAAGGAGGATGTTGATGCAGACATGAAAGTCATAGGAGAGAAGGAAGCTCTGGTAGACGTTACCAATGTCGACTCCAGGTTGCAAAAACGGCGTCACCTGAGAAAAAAGATGGTGATCGGAAAATCGCTGGCCTTCTGATTTAAGAGTCAATCACGTGAATATGACCAAATCAAACAGAATTGCGACCAAATCCGCCCTCACAAATAGCTCGTCTTGGCATTTCACAACCAAATCCGATTAAATCTGTTGGGAGGGCGACCTGTCCTTTGGGGGCAAGTCCGTCACCTGTGAGAAAGTGAGGTGGCAAGATGCGATGGGGCTCTGGTCAGAAAGGCTGAGAGGAGATTTAGTAGATCACGAGGCTGGTGGAGATCGGCGGTGGTGAAAGTTGGGAAGCTGCTCTAAAAACAATTTCAGATTTAATTGTTTTCTGATGTTAGGGTTTTTTTTTTTTTTTTGGTTAAAGGTTGACATCTAAAGCTAATGAATTATATGGTTGAGATTTAATTAGATAAGAAGCAATATTTCTTAAAATATGGGGTAATCTTATAATTATGAAATTTAAGAAAACGAGTGTAATTAAGTGTAGTAGTCCTCATCTTTGTTTCTTTGACAAAATAATTCTAGATTATACATTTTTAATCCAAAAGCTAAGAAAACATTCTCTACTGGTGGAGAATAAAAGTATTCTCTACCTTAGATTTCTCTTAAAAAAAAATTACACAATCTAAAAGTTATTTTAAAAAAAGAGAATTTATGCGAAATAGTATAAATTTAAAAGTCAAAATAATAAATTGCAATGATAAAAAATAATAGTAAATTGCAACAAGTTTGAAGAAATTAAACTTAAAATTTTTTTTTATGAAAACCCGAATTAACCGTTACTTCCCAATTTTATCACGATTTGCACAACTATCCCTGTCGTGACTCGACATCTCCATCAAAAAATCATCGCCTTCATTCAGCTTCTATCTCGCAATCGTACTGGTGTGAACTGGTCATGACGGTCTTGTCGCCACTTGCAGCCAACAATTAGTCTTGTCTCAAAACCCAATGATGGGCTTGATGGCTTGGCAAAACTTGTTAGTGGAAGAATGTGTTTTTAACGATGATATTGGGAATTAGCGGTCTTCCCGAAAGTTGCTAATTTGTTCAATTCACTCAATCCAATCCCATCGAATCTGTAGGGGACTGAATTTGGAGAACTTCATAGAAAAAGATTTTTCTAATCTAAAGTCTATAGATTAGGTGACAAATTGGCCATTTTTCAATTCATGTAATCTGTATATTCGAACTATATAAATATATATTACATAAACTTTTATATATATGTACATAAATTCTATGATTTATTTATTTATTTTTTTGTAAACATGCATTACCAAACAAATTTAGTTTTAACATTCTATTATGGTTTAATAAGCATGTTACTAACGTGCTAGAAGCCTAAAACCCAGACCAATTGTGTGATGACCCGCCTTTTCAGCCGTCACTTAACTTACTTAAAACATCATTACTTGAATAGTAATATTACTTACTTAGTAAGAAAATACTGAATTAATTTTTTTTTCTTTAAACATTCTTTAAAACCTACTTCAAAACTATTGTGACCTTTGTTGCCATTCAAGTTGAGACCACGCTCAACATTTGTCTTTAAAACCATTTCAAATCGTTTCTTAAAACTTAATAAGAAACATTTACTAAAACATAGCTTAAAACATCACTTCATAATCTTATAACACATTTAGTACAATGTGTCTTAAAACCTTTGAAAACATTTCTTAAAAATTCTGATTTTCTTAAAAACCTTGAAAACACTATATTAAATAGTGTAAACCTTTTCTTTGCGTTGCAGAAGCAAATTGTAGTGGTATCCATACCCACATCTTCGCATCTGCCCTCCGCAGCACGCAGCTCCTCTAACGGGTCCTACTAATCACCCGTAAGTTACCTACAGCATGAAAAACTTCTTATGAGCTTACGCTCAGTAAGTTCAAATGTAATCTCACAAATCATTTAAAACATGCTTTTAAAACTTTACTCATAAAAGCCTTTTTCTTAAAACGTTCCTTTGTAAATGTTTATCATAAAAAATTTTCTTAAACCTTTCTAAAACATTCCTCATAAACATTTTCATAACACATTTGAAACATTTATATAACGTTTTCGTAAACGTTTTCATTAAACTTTTAATATGCAGCAATCCTTAGAATGCTTTTCTTAAAGCATCATTTATAAACCTTTTCTTAAAAACATAAAAATGTTTTTCATAAACATTTAACATAAAACATCTCTCAAAATGTCTTTCGTAACATAACATATAAATATTTCATAAAAAGAAATTCAAGCAGAATCAAAATACATGATTCCATTTATGCTCAATTATAAACTCCCAATTATGAGCATTTTATGAACACTCTTTTCTTACTTTAACTTACTACATTTGTTCCTTAACTTTCTTTATCTTTCATTCACTTTTCTTATCTTACTTTAATGTTCCTACCAACTCATTAATCATGAGATCATAAACATGATGCTTCCCTTGCGGAAGACTTGAGACCATCGAACTTCGAGGTCATGTACCTCACTTTTAGGAGGCCAAACTTTGACTTTACTTTCATTACCTCATATCAAAGAGGCTGGTACGACACTTCCGTTTTATCTTTACGTTACCTTCTTGTTAACTTTTGTGAGTATGTCAATGCAATCACATCATATGCAAACATACTTGCAATTCATACTTGTTCCGTATAATCTATAGCATAATAAATGCAACTCATTACGTAATAAATGCATCATGTATTGCAACCACCTTTTGCAAGTCATAACATATACTCTAACACTTATTACATAACATATGTAACATATAATGTGGCATCCGGCCTGACGCCACAATAAAACACATGTTTTATTGTGGCGTTCGGCCCAGGCGTACTCCTTCAAGCCTCCATAGGACCCACCTTGTGGCATCCCCGGACTTATGGCTCTTATTGGTATACCATCCCTATGCTGCCCACTCATCCGTACTGTCCCCTCTAGGGCCCTCTAGCCCCTTAAGGTTTTTCTTTCGCGTCTCTCGGGTTCGAACCTCAAACCTCCCTTAAGAGGTTCTTATATCCATCTCGAGTACCAATTGATCAATTGGTACTCGAGATGGAAATAAGAACCTCTTAAGGGAGGTTTGAGGTTCGAACCTGAGGGACACGAAAGAAAAACCCAGAGGGGCTAGAGGGCCCCAGAGGGGACAGTATGAATGAGTGGGCGACACGGGGATGGTCTACTAATAAGAGCCATAAATCCGGAGGCCCCGCAAGGTGGGTCCTATAGAGGCTTGAGGGAGTACGCCCGAGCCAGATGCCACATATAATGCTTTCACAACTTTTATTTCTAAACTTAACTTAATGCATGATAAATGCAACTTAATGCATAACAAATGCATCATAAAGCTTATAACTTAAATTATAAAATACTATGCATTGTCAAAAATGCAAAACATACTTTAAATACTTTCTAAACCATAACTTGAACTTTTAAAAACATTATGCATATCAAGATGCAAATAAACTTTAAGCATAATAGTTGCAAATTCATTGCAAACCTTGCTTTGAATCTTTAAAACTTTTTGCATAATAAACGCCAACATGCTTTAAAAACAACTTGCATAACAATTGCAAATACATTTGCAAATATATATATAAACATTTGAAAACTATTTATTTCATGCTGTAGGTGAGGTCTGAACTTACCCGAACTATGCTCTAGCGTTTTGTATTCCTTTCCTGTCTCATTCCTTTTCCTTTCATTGGTCGGCTTTTGTGTCCTGATCATACGACAGCTGACTCATTAATTAACTTCCTTTTTATCAATCTACTCGATTGATAATAAAACATAAACATTAAACATTCATTTCCTCTTAACTTGTCTTGTACACATCCGTTTACCCTTGTCTTTACTTAACCTTGTAACCCATCGAGGTCACCTTTCCCTTTAACCTTGTAACCCATGACAGTTACGTTACTCAATATATTATGGAACATTTTTCGTCTAAGAACGTTATGCTAAATCGGAGTGTCCAACTCCGTTCTAGCCTTTTTTGTAAAAATGATGTTTTTACCCTTGGCGGGTTTTTCGTCCATTTCCTAACTTAACCAAACTCATTACTTAACTTTAATATTCCCTTACATATATATTACGAAAAAATTCTCACTAAGAAACATTTCCTGACATCGAACATTTTGGGTCCATTTTGGTCATTTTCATAAAATGACCATTTTGCCCTTAATCTCAATTTCCTTCATTCATTCCTTGTCTAACTTTCAATCCTGAAAACTTAGCATTTACAACAATGTATTTCAATACGATTCATACTGTAGGCGAGATTGCAACTTACTTAGACTCCGAGCTATACGGGTCAAGGTGTACCTTGTTGTATCTACAGTATATGAAGCATCCTCTGCAGTGCCCCTTGAGTGACCATGATGGCTAGGAATGCTTCCTGGAGATCATGCATTCTTGAACAGGTCATTCTGGACTCCGACACTATAGTTTGAATCGCCTCGATCCGCGTACAGTTGATACCAGATGATTTTTATCGGAGTGGAATTTGCTCAAACAGAGGTCACCATTATATTCAGAGCGTTGAAACAAGTCAAGAGGCGGTCTCGGATCATCGATCGGAGGTTCGGATTGCAAAATCCTAATTTGGCCGTTGACCGCCGTTACCGTCGTCACATGGCTCCGTTGGCAGCTGAGCTTGAGCCTACCCCCCCCTAAATCGACCCTCTTAAGTCGATTGGTGGGGTCAATTTGACCCAATTTGGCCTCCATCTACACAAATCGAAGGCAGGACTCTCAGCTACCACCGGCGGCTCCGATCTCCCATCTCCTACGGAGCTGCCGTAAAATTGGGTTGGGGGAATCATTCCTCATCCCTCTCTGAGAATTTCCCCCATGGTGGGGCTGCTCAACACCGCCTGGATCAGCGGCTCCACCTCCACCACGGCGGCGCTAGGCGGCGGAGGCCATTCTCCGCCAATTTGTGGTTGTTTCGTGCAATTGAGGTGTCCAACACCTTCCTCTCACTCCTCTAAGTGCATTCGTGCCATCAATTTGGCTCAATTTGGCCTGAAATGGCAACTTGAGCTCACCCACGATGGCAGTGGCGGGCGTTGGTCTTTCTCCGACTAGGGGCGGCGCCACCGAGCAATTGAGGTGGGGCTTTAGCTCCCCGGCCTCCTCTGATCATTTTGGCACCGGCGGTGTGCCTCACCGCCACCGGAGACGGCGGCTCCGCTGGTGGCTCCACGGCGGCGACAGAGCTACTCCGTTGAGGCTCCTCCAACTAAAATTGAGCTGGAAAATTGGTACTTTCTTGCTCCTCTCTTCATGTTGAGTCCATAGACACAAAAATACATCGATTGGTGGTCGGACGGTGAAGATATCACCTCGAAAAAATATGGGTTTCACCGCCCCTTTGGGTGGCGCGTGAGCCTTCCTCCGGTGGTGTTTTGAGTTGCTCAGCTCAACGAGAGCTTTCCAATGGTGTGGGAGGTGTCAAAAATAGAGGTCGGGTTCTTCGACTGATTTTTGAGGAGAAATAGAGAAAATGTTGAGAGAGAAAGTAGAGAGAGAGCTGATATTTGTCCCAAATTTTTCTCTTTTTTTTTCTTTTTCTCTCTCTTCACTTTTATAAAAATTTTGTGGTCTACACAGTCTAATTTTGTACTGCGTGATCTTAAACAGTCTAATTTTTACACTGTATTACTTTTGCGGTGTAATTTTTATACTGCATAATTTCATCGGTGTATTTGTTTACACTGTATTATTTTAATATCGTATAATTTCTATGTTATTATACAGTATTTTTTCTTAAATTGCATTTTTGTCTCAATATAATTTTCAATTTAATGCATTTTTAATGCATTAAAAATTCCCGGTTGTTACAAATTGTGTGTTCTTTTCTCACTAGAATCCAATTTTCATTTTCTAATGAATATAGGGCCTTGTGAGAATAGTGCAAAAATATTGAAAAGCAATAAGCTTAAATTTAACCCAATCCATGAATGTGCAAAATCCGATGTTTTGGGATTGAACTAGAGTGAATTAGATTAGGTGACTCATGAATTGAACAAGGAAATTACGAGTTCATTTGAAAAACACGTTTGAAATATTGTAGTATATGAGAACTTTACACTGTAGCAAACTTGTATTTTTCACTATAACCGTTGGAGCTTCTTCTTTTCTTTTTTTTTCTAACGTGTTTCTTAAACAAACTTAACAATTTTGGAGTGTGAATTTACCCATAATCTATGTAAGCCAATTCATAAACAGCCCTAATAAGAATGAGATAGTTGCTCACGACGGAATAGCGTGGTGAGACATCACAACAACGTCTGAGTCTGGCAGCAACGATTTGGGTGTATATTTGTTATTATTTTCCACCTCATAAAAATGTGCTATTAATTTTTATTCCATTGCCAACATGAGATGATCAACTAGCCACTCCAATCAATGCTCCAAAGAAGTCAATGGCCCTCTATACAAATTTAATTGTAGAATTTACCCTCTATAGCTAGTATTTGATGCTAACATGTTTGCTCATCCTAATTACAATGGTGTGCCATATGTGTGTGTGTATATATATATACACATACATATATTATTGATAAAATGCAATAGTTTATATCTCATAGTCATAAAAAGATTGTATCTCATACTTCATAAGCGTACTCCTAACAAACCGACAGATTTACCATGTTTTCAGCCTATTAGGCTTGATAACCGGAATTTTGAACACCATCATGCATTTGATCTCGGTTTGAGGCCGAACTGACTGAGTCCTTTATACTTTTACAGAAATTAGACAAATGACCTATTTTTTCCCACCTTTTTTAATAAATAGCTGAATTTTTAAAAAATAAGAGAAACGACAGAACTTTTTAAAAATTAAGGAAATGACATTTTCTCACAGAAGTATATCATTGATAAATAGCAGTATGTTGATGTGCATCATTGATAAACATTAGTAAACCATTTATTAAGTATAGTTTATCTCTAATAAATTTGTTTATCATTGATTTATTAATGATTTATCATCGATAAACTGATAAATTATTAAGTGAATAAACCACCGTTAATCAATGATAAACTTCAAATCAGTCCATCATTGACATTTGATGTACTGCAATTTATCAATGATATACTAATTAGCATAAGTATATTATTAATGTACTTCAATGCATCAGTATATCATTGATGTACAAAAACGACAATTTTTTAATTTTAAGAACTTGTGTTATTTACTTAAAAAGAGCTTAAAAGGGTCATTTACCCCAAATCTATGGAATAATATGTTTTTAAATTAAAACAGGAAAAAACCTTGGTTACTACTTGTAAACGGTCAGGTTATTACTGGTAAACTGTCGGTATAGTGCATGTAAACTGCTTGGTCGTTTTCCCCCATACATACACAGAAACCAACCAGCAGAAATTGATAAAAACTCACCAGCACCAACCAACTTTTTTCATCCTTGTCTCAACGCTCTGTTCCATCTTTCAAAAGTTTGAATCGCCCCAAACTTGTCGGTTATTA
>CAMOHE010025428.1:0-16725 GCA_946598075.1 Artocarpus hirsutus | reverse complement strand
AAAAAAAAAATGATAGTTTGATGTTTAATAATTCAATTGGTTAATTTTTAAGTTAATTTTGGAGATTAAACTTTGACAATACTAATAGTTTAATTATAGACAAAATATGTATATATTTTTTTAATTTATATGTTTTTCTAGCCTTTTCAGTCTTCTTCTTCTTCCCCCTTAAATCTAAATTCTTTGGAAAATAAAATTATCATTTTTCGAGAATACCAATTAAGAGCACTTAAATGAACTTGTTGAAACATTTGCGCTTCTGAATTTGATCCACGTGGATGAAAATATCTAGCTTAGTACTTTAAATATTTCAGTAAAAACAAAAAATAAACAAAAAGGCTTATACTTCATATAATTTTGCAGCGTTTAACTAATAGTAATTTAATAAAAAATTGAAGATGTATATATTTTTGAAGTGAAACTGGAAATCATTAAGCACTTGGCAAAATTAATCAGCTCTTACAAAATGATAAATGAAAGATGGTAAAGAATTAAACCAGGCAGCATCATCAAAAATAGAATAAGCAATTTCAAACAAATTGGTGACACAAATACTTATTGCAAAAAGTAATGTATTAGACCATATTATATACATTTCTTTAAGAGGAAACATATTATTGTATTAAACGGCCAAATCAGCCAAAATAGTTAAGTCTATAAATAACGGGATAGCCTCAATACCTTAATCATGAAAAATGAATTAGCCAAGAGATAGGCCACCTTATTTTCACTATGAGACATATGGTGATGACGTTACCACTATTAGCAAGTAAAGATATGTGTATATCTTAAAGAATAAAACAATCATGAGATAAAACGTGGAAACACAAGTTTTCCAGGACGATTTTAAACCGTTGTGAAATGCCTAGTCTGTAATCGTGTTGATAGCGTCAGTTTCAACTATGAACATTTTCAAATTCAACAAAACTAGAAACTATTTACTTAAAATGATCTTTTGAAAAGAGTAGTCAATCGCAAATTCTATTTTTAGTTATTGTGTAACGAACGGAGCATTAAATAGGATGCCTCCTTTGTTTTTTTTTTTTTTTAGGGACTTTTTATAATGAAAATAAATACACTTTTTTTCCTACTTTCTAGCAAACAGTAAATACCAAAGACAAATCGGTAGAGTCGGCAATTTAAGTCACAATAGGACGACATGATATAAACCTAACATGGAAAAATATGGGTTAGGGTTGGGAAAATAGGCCTCAGGTTGGAATTGGGTCAAACTCGTCTGACCTGCACAAAAAACAGGTTAGGTTTAGATCAACCCAAATCAACCTGCAATAACCTGTAAAAAATGAGTCGAAATCAAGTTGACCCGAAGTTGACCCAAAAATTGTTATCCGTGTAACCTGAATTGAACTCGTGTGACCTTAATGCAACCCGTATAACCTGAAATTAATTTTAGGGCGTCAAATTAGTCTAACATTTGTTGTATATCTAACTTGAAATGATTTTAATTTGTAGCATATTTATTTTTGTTAAACTTATACAAAGTTTTATTAACTTTTTTGATGGTTTTTTTTTGTTGGATTATTGTTTATTTTATAGTCTTATTGTTGGACGAGTTGCACGGGTTGCATGAGTTATTGTTTAATTTCTAGCATATAGATAGGTTGCAGGGGTCGGATCGGGTCATGTCAACCCATCAACACGTTAGGTCGTGTCTGGGTTGGGCTTTTTTTGACTTGTCAAGTCACAGGTCATATTCAAATTGACGTGTTTGCCCTTTAAATAAGGGCTCAACCTAACCCGAACCCAATCCATTAATACGAATTATTAGCCTTAAAACTGGCATTTTAAACACACAACTAATTTTAATTTTTCCTTTATATATTATTTCGTTTATATTCATTACATACGACAAATTTTTATCATCCCAAATTGAGCATGCGTGCTCCCATCAAAGGGAAAAAAAAAAAAGCATTTAATTTCTGTTGTCTCCGGTAGTAGAATCCATTTCAAAAAAAAAAAAAAAAAGAGATTAAGGTCGGCCTGGCTTTAATATTTTTTTCTGTCTAAAAAGCACTAAATTCCTGTTGTTTTCGACGCAGCAGCTGAATTTGGCCGGTTCCAATCAATGAAAGGAGTGGTAGGACGTAACCACTGGTGATGTTGGCGGCAAAGTTGTCTTACTTCACGGCTTCACTATTGCCAGATCATGGATTCGAGCCATTATGCATGAAGTAATCTGCTTCACCTTAATCTATGGGTCCTTGGACGTATTCAAATTGTGTTTATGCGAATATTTTGATCCAAGTTGTATGATTTAAATTATGTGATTTGAATTACTATTTGAATTGATATTTAGATGTGTCATTAAAATATTAATCTAAATATATAATAAAATTAAAATTTGTATTTTGAATAAATTGTGGAAAAGTTTTTGATTTTCTTATAAATCTAACAAATCTTTAATGTTAATGATATTAAAAAAATGCAATATAGATATTGATTTATTCATCTTTTTATTATGAAAACAATAAAAGAAGAATTATCTCAATTAATATAAAACAAAAAGTTATAATATTTTTTCTCAATAATAAAAGAAAGAAAATCTAAAAAAAAAGAGATAATATTGTATTATAGCATTTGGATTTAAATATTGTGAATTGTAATAAAACGGGGTCTCATGACTCTCGGGACACATAACAAGGCTCAAGAAATAAAGTTTTAGACAATATTAAGCTTTTTTTTTTTTTTTTAAGGAAATGCTAAACACAATAGTAAGTCTTCAAAATTAACTCGTAGGGAATTTAACTGAATCATATGGCTTCTATCATTTCATAACTTGAGCTATATCACGTTATATGTATTTTATTTATGCAGTGAAAACAATAATATTTGTAATTTTTTATTTCTTTACATAATGAAGTTTAACTAATTAAAGTAAGTGTATGAGTGTTCATTCCATTAAAAATGTTAGGATTTCTTTTACGTGTTCTTTTTCTTTCCCGCAGAACGATGTGGATTTGATCAAAGCAATTTTCAAAAAGATCAATGATGATATTGATAGGTCCCAAAATAGAATTTTCATTATCTAAAAACCTTAAAACAAAACAATAATGATATTCCCTGGTCCCACGTGAAAGAAGATAATGCATCATTCTTTGTGCCAAATATCAAAATAGATAAATAAATAGATACCATTTGACTGAATACAGTTATCCAATTGGCATTTTCTGATATGGTTATTGTGGAAGACAAAATTCTCCCATATAAATGATCAAATTGAAAAAGAACTATCACTGGCAAATTTCCATGTCTGCCACAAAAGATCTAAATCATAAATCACATTCAGGCATAGATGGTCTTATCCAGCAAAATTATTCGTGGAAAAATTTAGCATAGATAAAAAAGAAAAAAAAAACAGTGTTAGTTTTAAGTCGTTAAATTTTTATTACATTTTTAGATAATACTTTTGGGATTATGTTTTCTGGCCATCGGATTTGTTAAAAAAATAATAATAATATTTTTATTAGATGTAACGGTTTAAAAATATACATAATTAATATATATTCACATTAAAAAAAACTTCATATTTTATTAATTTTATACGTTTTTCATTTTTGCGTGATTTTAACATCTGACATTCATAAACACTCCATCGTAAAATTAAAAAAATGATAATCAAGTTGGTATTCTAATATTTAAAAAATCGTATTACCTCATTAGAGTATCATGAGCTCATTGCGTTAGGATATGAATGATGATATTGTTCATTTTAAATTCAAATATATATATAATTTACGAATAAAAATCTAAAAGACATGCGAGTTGGAATAAAGAAATATATAACAAAAAACCTAATAAAAGATCAGGAAAAAAAAAAGGACCGAAAGAATAAAACTCCATGTCTTCAAAAATATATTACCCGTATAATAATTTTCTTTTAAATAACAATGAATCGGAATGGATTATTTCAAAAATAAAAGTATGAACCCGATAAAATTGAAATCTGTGAGGTATCAAGATGATATGTTCTATTTCATTTAATAATTTATTTGGACACGTTTTTTATACCGTAGATAGCCACGAGCTTCTAGTTCACATAATTCCAACACGTGTTTCTTAAGGTGGATGGAGCTTGGGAAGCTGGGGACTCCAAGTGGGAGTTGGATTTCCTTTTTTTTTTTTTTTAGAGGGAGAGCTTGCTGGTTGGGTAAATAATAAATAAAGATTCAATAAAAAAATGCTGCGATTACGAAATTTAAGAAAAATGTTTAGGACATTTTTAAGCATCTGCCTAGTATAACGTGGGTAATCATTTGAAGACTTCAGTGGGGCCCACTGACATAGTGAGCCCTCATCTGCCTAGATTTTGGTGAGCCCTCATCTTCCTAGTATTCCGTGTTAAAATTTCTTTTAGCCATACACAGAGCGCGGATAGGTCTAGTGGGGCCCACTCATATATATAGTTTATTTTTAAAAATATTATATATATATATATATATATATGATGTGATAAGATTGTATTTGATATAAAATAGCCCAATTGAATTAATCTAATAATTGCATTTTAAAGTCTAATTTCATCGAATAAGGTGTTTAATAAGGTAGTTAAAATTATTGATTAAAACTGTTTTTAGTTAATATATAAGAGTTTTATATTGTAACGATTTTTTTTATTACTGTAATATGTGAGAGTTTTATACTCTTTATAACTAAAAAATGATTTAAATTGTAGTTCAAACCAACTTGCGTTATAAGTTTTTGTTTTAATTGTTAGTCTTTTCACAAAAATTCCTGACTTGATCTCTGTTTTAAGCATATAACAATATGCTTTGAAAAAACTGATCCATGCTTTTATCTCAGAGGCATTAACTTAGAAAAACATCACTGGTTTCATTTATCTATGCTTTTGTGTTGGCACTCAATCACTCGCAAATGAATGTGTACTATTGTACGCTAAACATGAGTTACGGGATATGATAGTTAAATAATTATTAGCAATTATTAAACGCATTAATCCCTTCAAAAAAAAAAGTAATTGCATTAACATTTTTGGTATATATTTAATTTTTGTAAATGTTTGGAATTAAATATAACTTATCTTATAGTTATTTAGTTAGTTGCCTACTACTATTTAGGTTCCTATTTTTCAAGATTTAAATTGTCTAACTTGCTCAATTTTTGTAAACTCTATATGTATTTAGTTTATTTAATAGATTGGTTATGTTGTATTTTCTAATATCATCTCTCTACTATGAATTAAGATCTACTATCTCATTTTCTTGTTTTTGAATGTCCCCTCAATTAAATTTTGACATATAAGTGAATTTGTTAATTATTTTTAATATTTACTTCTTATTTATGTATTTAAGTTGTTCAGTTTAAATGATATGTCGAAATCTAATTAGAAGGACAGTAAAAAAAAAAAAGAGAAAATAGGACAACAGATTTGGACTCATATTTTATCTCGTATAATATTAATATTCACCAAAAAATTTTATTGGGATATTTGTTTAATGTTTTATCTTTCACCACGTACTGCATTATAATTTTTTTTTTCTTGTAGATGACAATGCACTATAAGTAAGTATAGCTCATTTCAAAAAATAATAATAATTGTATCTGAAGTCAATAAAAAGGGGAAAAAAATTTATTATAATGTAGTACAATCAAGTGGTCCTTCATTTAGAACGTTTAATTAGACTGCACGTGGACCGTGTCGCTAATCATGTGTTAAATGACCACAATTAATTTCTTTTTTTAATTTGGAATATCTGATAATTACCGTAATACTTTAGGAACAAGAAAAAGAAAAACACGAGTGGACTCGATTAATGTGCAAGCACCGAACCAGTATATCCGTTTGTCGCCACAAGATAGTAATAGCTTTTTTATTGTTATAAGAGGTCATGATTACAACCTTAGCGGTATGGCTTAAAATTCAGAGCATATTTAGTTTGTGATTTTAACCACAACTTAAATTATTTTGTTACAGTATTTTCTCTTATAAAAATTTAAATTTTTATTCAAATTTTTTATTCAAATCTATGAACCAAACGGACTCTCAATGTATCATATATAAGATCCATTTTCTATATATAAATATATATATATATATATATTTGTTTTTCAAAACAAAAAGATATAGAGATAAATAGCCTAAAATACTTTTAAATAAATGACCATAAATTTTTTAAATTAAGTAAATAATTGTTTATCAGTGATAAATTTGAGTAGTTTATTAGTGATAAATTCAAACAGTCATTCATTTAATTTTAAAAAGTTATAATAGTTTACGTAAAGAAGCAATTAATAAGACTACCCAACCTAATTTTCTAAAAGATAATAAAAAAAGAACTTGGATATTAGACACGTTTAATAGAAATATATATACTGATCAGCATAACATGTGAGAGTTTTTATTATTATTATGTATGAGAGATTTACACTCTAACAACCAAAAATTTTGATTAAAACTGATTTTATCAAACACCATATAAGTTTCCTGCATCTATCTCCACTCATTTCCACTTTTATTTTTTTTTCTTCAAGTTGGATTTATGTAAGTCCATGTAAGCATATTAATTTCGTATTCTATTGCTTACTATTTATTTAATCAGTTTTAAGTACAAGAACTGTGATCAAGGTAATTGTACCATTCAAAAGTACGTGTTAGAAATACTAATAGGAGCTGAGTGTATTAGTTACATCTTGTAAATACTAGAGGTAGTCTGTTACTAATTGTAGAATTGGCAATTTACCGTTGGCCAGTATTGTTGTTGTAAGTTTTGGTAAAACATTTTTCACAAAATATAGTGCAAACATGGTTATAGTGTGGAAAGTATATGACAAAAATTTTCATAAAACTTTTGTAAAACACATTTTAGATTATATTAATTTAACGCTTAAATGAATTTATAAAACTTTGCTTACCCGGATGAAGAGAGATGAGCAAAAAACTTGTGAAGCAAAGATGTTCTCTATTAATGAAATCACCATCTTCCTTACCTAGTTCTCGACACCGGGACGAATGATTGTGTGGGCTTTGGAGGAGTCGTGGTTTCTATGGACCACTCAACCCGCTTTAGACATCCATTAATCTCAACACATGAGCAAAAGAGTCTCCAGATGAGGAACTCTTCTTCTATTACTTCTCTCCTTCTTTCTCTACACAAATATGAAGGGATTTTAGCAAAGTATTGTCAGTCTCTCCCAGACTCCCAATTGTCTATTTCATGAATGGAGAAGGCTGCTATTTTATAGCAAATGAAAGACCCATCTTATTTTGAAAACTTCCTTTATTTTAATTTAAATATCATATATTTGATTAAAATAAATGGCACAACTTTGTCTTTCCTTTATACTAATTCAGGTGCCACATACAGAGACACTGTAATTATGTGTGGCGCCAACTTAAGGAGAAAGGAAAGAGAAAATCTACTTGTTACCCAAACTCCTTTGTTTCCATTTTTATCTTTCCATATTCGAATTAAATCACATTTATTCAAAATAGAAATTCTAAATACGAAAACTTAGTAAACAAGCTTTGAAGTACATAAAGGACTTTCTCTTTAAGCCATAGGCACCACACACAGTGCGATCCTCCCACTGTGTGTGCCATATCTCATTATTTAATAATTATTTATTAAATAACCTTATTATTTAATAAATATAAGTTATTTCATAATTAATTTATTTTAAGTGATATCTAATTTAGAATTTCATAATTTTAGACTAATTAATTAAACCAATAATTCTAATTGTCTAAACAATATTTACAAAAATGGTGGAGGGCTAATAGACCTATAATTTCAAGCTCCAATAAAACAAATATATTAATTAAACTCTTTAAGTAATATATTGCTCTTTTATTAATTCTAATGTAACTCCTTTAAATACTTGGAATTGCATTCTTAAAATTATAGATATATCATTATTCATTTCTTAGAGTCGTCCATTTGATATATCTATTGTATGTAAGTTGAATCTCTATAAATGATTCATAATTAGAGTTTGGTGAAATCCATTGCCCTCTCTAGTTACTTCTTTATCCTTAAATGACATTGATTCTTTAATAACAACAAATTCATAAACTTAATAACAAATTGAATGTCACGAATTGACTTTTCAAGTTGTCTTTTTTTTAATACTTTTCTTACTTACTTGGCTATAAAATTAGGAAACATTCTTTTCATAAAACTCTTAATTAACGTATATCATTAATACATCATTGTTTCCAAAAGAGTAGAATTCTTATTTATCTTATATTACATACCATATCATACTTAATATTTTCTTTCAAAATAACACATCTCAAAATACTTAATATATAATGAAAACATTTCTGCAGCGATATCCATACCCCTGACTATACAACTGCTCATCCATCATTGCCACCTCAACAATGATTCTATTCTAGCCTCTTGGTTGGATTCTTGATAGCATGGAATAACTAAAGTGAGTTATTGCTCAATAAGTCTAAACATAGCCCACATAATAATTCATATTTGTATGCATATTCCAATTATGCTTACTTTTGAACTTTAATTATTCTTATCATATTCTTAGCTTATCTAAGACCTAAATGTTCATACCAAATACGCACAAGGGTCATCGTAACACGAAGACCGTAACATAACTTAAGACTTTTATTTGGTCGGGAGGTTGGTATGACACTTTTTTTTTTTTGTCTAGTGATTCATTTACCAGTTCATTAAATTATGATGACATGCCATTCATGATGCTTTAATTATTAAAATAAGTGCATTGTAAATGCATTTACTTAAAAGGAATAAATAGCATTTTTGAAAACCTTTTTGTTCCACACTATATGTGGGGTTCAGAACTTACTTGGAATTGTACTGTACTGATCCATTTTTCATTCCTTCTATGTCCGTCTAAGTGTCTTGTTTGGACAATTTAGTGTCATTAGCTAATTTATTTATTATCGACTAAATGTCGATAACGAATCTTAAGCTTAATTACTTATTCTATTATTAGTCGGTTTTCTGGAAACCTAAGCATAACAGAATTTGTTTTCTCTTATTTCACGTTACCTTTTCATCACTAACAAAGTAATAATTATTCCCGCTAAAGGGTGTTTTTCTAATTCAGATATTTCGGGGTCCGTATAAGTTGTTTCATGAAAAAAAAGACATTTTTGCCCTTGGGGGACTTAAAAAAATTTTTGTGCTTTTTTTTTTCTTTTTCTAAAAACTTACTTTTGTTGTTTATTGGCAGCAGGGTAGGCAAAACAAGGCATCATTTGTTTTGTTTTGTTTTGTTTTGTTTTGTTTTTTGTTTTTTTGCAGAAAAGCTTACCTTTAACAAAATTACGGTTTTAATTGAACTATGAAAATATCAACGATTTTTCCCCTGGTATGAAAAACGATCATTTTATACCATTGGGCTTGGTTTTTTGTAAGAATCAAAACTTCCTAAAGTACCCAGTTTAAATTCCTTAAATGTCAAAACATTTCTCTTTACATTATTTTTGAGATTTTGTGATTAAAACTTGTAAAATTTTTAACTCACAAACTATCTGTAATTTTGACAAACTGCCTAAAATTCAAGTTGTACAGTGGAATCTTTAGGTATTTTTTGTAACACCTGAGAATTTCTAATGCATTAAAAATGTATTAAGTTAAAGATTATATTAAGACAAAAAATACAATTTAAGGAAAAATACTGTATAATAACAAGAAAAAATTATACAGTATTAAAATAATATAGTGTAAGGAAGTACACAAATTGGGCTATTTAAGTTAAAGTAGTATAGGAATAATACTGCTTAGAGAATATGGATGAATAAGAAAGGTTATGTTTGGCCTCCAAAAATAAACCAAAGACAAGTAAAATACTTAATACAGTCTAGGGATATGTTTTTGCACTGATTTTACCATGACAATATAAGAAAAATATTGTATAGTAAAAAATTACACAGTGTAAATTTTTGAGCCTTGTAAAGTGGACACCCACTTGAATTTTATTGGGCCACCAAGCCATGAAAGGTGGCCTAATCACATATTGCCACATGGTAGCCCAATGGATTACCATGAGTCACCTAAAGGATAAACATTCATTTAATGCAAAAAAGATTGCCAAAAAAATCTCTCTTTCTTCTCCAAGACTCATGGCAGCCATGGATGAGCTTCCTCAAAAAATTTTCAACTTCCAATCTTTGCAAAAATAACCCTAATTAAGTTCAAGAAGTGAAGCCCAAGGATTTTAACAAGTTTTAAGGTAAAAACCTAAACTTTTTCAAGGGTTTTTCTTGGGAAAAAAGAAGGGAAGCTAATTCAAGGCTTTTTTCATGAAAATGGTGTCTAGGAAGGAGTTTCAAAGAAGCCTTGGAAGGTTTGAAACCAAAAGTGCTTTTTGGGGTAAGTTTTAAATTTCAAAGTTTTGAGATTATGTGATTTTTATTTTGATTTTTATTCTTTCAAGGATATGTGGGCTTTCAAGCAAAGTTTTGCTTAAATCCCATAGATACATGAATTATGGCATGTTGAGATTGTAAAATTAAGGGTTAAATGTTGAAAATGGTAGTTTTTGCAAAAAAGTGTTGTTTTTGTAATTTTAATATTAAGTTTACAAAAATGATGATTTGGCATGAAAATGATTGAAATAAGAGTTGGGACTGCTCTTGCAAGGGTAAAGATGCTGATTAAAAACAGATTTTTATAAAAATGCCCCAAGGACTAAATTGAAAAAAAAAGTTTTTTCTCAACAAATTTGAAAATCAGCCAAAAAGTCCCTTTAAACGTTAAAATTTTAGAAAAGTTAAAACATAAAAGTTGGAGACCTTGATGAAACTATTTGACTTCACGAGCAGTTTGTCAAAAATCTAAACCGATTGTGAGATTTTAATTTTATAAGAATTTGTTGAAATTGAGAAAAATTTTTAAAGGGCAAAAATGTCATTTTTCCAAAGCATTTTGAATATGATACTTTGAGCAAAAATGTTCCTCATGAAAAATGGGGACTAATGGTTTAAAAATATTATTTTTAGTTCCAGGGGCAAAAATGTAAATATTTTTGTATCGGGACAAAAACTGTAAAATAGTGTGAAAACTAGGTTTTCACTAAGGAATGTTGATTTTCTACACTGTTGTAGGCAGTAAGTGATTATAGATGTTAAGTTTTAAAGGATTTAAAGTTAGGCAAGGAAGGAATGAAAGAAAATGAAATTAAGAGCAAAATGGTCATTTTATGAAAAATGGTTAAAACGGACCCGAAATGCCCGATGTTAGGAAATGTTTCTTAGTGGTAATTTTTTCGTATTATGTAGGTAATGAAATGTCAAAGTTAAGTAATAAGTTTTATTAAGTTAAGAAATAGACGAAAAACCCGTTAAGGGTGAAATCGTCATTATCAAGGAAACGGCTAGAACGGAGTCGAATACTCCGATTTAACATAACGTTCTTAGAAAAAAAATGTTCCGTAATACATTAAGTAACAAAACCGCTAGTGAGACGGAAAGTTATAAAAAGGGAATGAATGTTTAATGTTTACGTTTTATTATCAATCGAGTGGATTGATAAAAAAAAAAAAGTTAATTAATGAGTCGGTTGTCGTATGATCAAGACATAGAAGCCGACCAATGGAAGGAAAAGGAACGAGATATGAATGGAATAGAGAATGCTAGAGTATAGCCTGGGTAAGTTTCAAACTTCACCTATAGCATGCAGTAAATGATTTTTAAGTATTTATGTATACGTTTATAAATGAGTTTGCAATTATTATGTAAGTTTCTTCTAAAGTATGTTTGCATTTATTATGTAAAAAGTTTTAAAGATTCAAAGCAAGATTTGGAATGAATTTGCAACTGTATGTTTAAAGTCTATTTGCATATTGATATGCATAATACTTTTAAAAGTTCAAGTTATGATTCAGAAAGTATTTACAATATGTTTTGTATTGTGATAATGCATAATATTTTATAGTTTAAGTTATAAGTTTTATGATGCATTTGTTATGTAATAAGTTGCATTTGTTATGCAATAAGTTGCATTTGTTGTGCAATAAGTGTTAGAGTACAAGTTATGACTTGCAAAATGTGTTTGCATTACATGATGCATTCGTTATGCAATAAGTTGCATTTGTTATGCAATAGATTTTATAGTACAAGCTATGGTTTGCAAGTGTGTTGCATACGATGTGATTGCATTGGATATGCTCACTAAATTTAATAAAAAGGTAACATAAAGATAAAAAGAAAGTGTCGCACCAATCTCTTTGTTGTGAGGTAATGAAAGTAAAGTTAAAGTTTGACCTCGTAGATGTGAGGTACATGACATCGATGTTTGATGGTTATAAGTCTTCCACAAGGGAAGCATCATGTTTATAATCTCATGATCGATGATGTTGGTACGAATACTAAAGTGAGAAAAAGAAAGTTAAGGAACAAATGATGGAGAGTTAAAGTAAGATAAGGATAGTTAAGGAACAAAGGTAGAAGGTTAAAGTAAGAAAACAATGTTCATAAGATATTCATAATTGGAAGTTCATAACTGAGCATAAATGGGAACTTGCATTTTGATTTTTCTTGCTTTCCTAGTTGTGAAAGACTTATATGTTATGAAAAATATTCTGAGGAATGTTTTATATTAAGTACTTATGAAAACATAAATGGCGTTTATGAAGAGCAATCTGAGGATTATTTTATGTTAAATATTTTATGAAAAGAGTTTATGAAAAACGTTACAGAAATGCTTTATGCAAACGTTTTAGAAATGTTTTATGAAAAATGTTTATGAAAAATGTTTTAAGAGAAAGGTTTTTATGAGAAAAGTTTGTGAAGCATGTTTTAAATGATTTGTGAGAATATGTTTGAACTTACTGAGTGAAGGCTTATTAAAAGTTTTTTCATGCTGTAGGTAATTTATGGGTGCCCAGTAAGACCTATTTGAAAAACTAAGTGTTGCGGAGGGCAGATGCAAAGATTTGGGTATGGATACCACCACAGTAAGTTTCTGCTGTTCAAAAGAAATATTTTCCACTATTTAACATAGTGTTTTTAATGTTTTAAGAAAATCAGAGTTTTTAAGAAATGTTTTTAAAGTTTTACAACATATTAACAAAATGCTTTATTCTCTTATAAAGTTAAGCTTTAACTATGTTTTAGAAAACGTTTCTTAATAAGTTTTAAGAAACGATCTGAAATAATTTTGAAGGCAAATGTTAAACGAAGTCTCAACTTTAATGGCGACAAAAGTCGCAATAGTTTTTAAGTATGTTAAAAAGAATGTTTAAAGAAAAAAAAATTTAATTTAGTATTTTTCTTACTAAGTAAGTAAGATTACTATTTAAGAACGATGTTTAATGAAAGTAAAGTGACCGCCTGAAAAAGCGGGTTGTCTCATTTTTCAAATTAACTGAGTTTGTATAATTTCTTTTTTCAATTTAGTCCTTTAAAAATTTTACGAAACTTTATTCACAAAAGTTGTTAATCTCACTATTTTGGACAGTTTTTAGGTCTTATTTAGTGAGCAAATTACCTCTAAACATGTTAAAATTTAAGCTTTTGGAAACCATCCAAACTTTGCATTTATGCATAATTTTTTGTCAAACTTAATTTAAAGCAAACAAAAACCCTAGTTTCTAACCATCAAGCATCTTTATCATACACATATCAAACCATATAATCATGCCATAGAGTTTTTTAATATGCCATAGTCATATTTATACAAATACATACCAAATTCATGAAAAAAAAAAACAAAATACCAAGGCTAGAGTTAGGGTTTACCAAGGGATTCCTCTAGCTTCTTAGTCCTCCTTGAAGAAGCTCAAGATTTTGCTATATCTTCTTACATAAAATATGACAAGATCCTATCAATGACTCATCCATAACTTGAAGAAAAACACTAAAATCATTAGAGAAAGTTTGAATATTTTACCTTCCAAAATGGCTTAAGCTTGATCACCAAAGCTTGTACTTGATTCTAGACATGATTTGGAATTGTAGTTTTGAAAAAAAAGAAGAAGAAGCTTGAAACGGTGCTATGGCTACCAGTTTTGGTTATGGAAAATGGGCTTACTTTTCTTCATGTGTGCTTGAAAAAAGTGACAACAAATTGTGATATTTTTTGCTCATCATTTACTCTTGTGATAACTCGCGATTTTTGGGCTAAATTGGCATAAAAACCACTCAAAATGTAGGGTTAAAACCAGTGCACGTAGGGAATGAGGTGGCTCAACTTCAACCTTTTGAGTGGCACTTTATGATGGGCCTCACTACTTTTTACACAATGTAATTTTACACTACACAGAATTTTTCCTATACTATTAGTGAAAAATTAAGGTAAAATGCACCTAAACAGTCTAGAATTTATTGACTTACTTTTACCCACATGTTTTAATCTCCATAGTATTTCAAGTATTTGTGTTTATACTTAACAGTATAATTACACTCTACTGTGTACCTTTTACCTTTGTGCGTCTTTCTATACTGTATTCCATCAAATGATGGATTGTAGATACAAAAATCTTTTTCACTTTAACTCACTGGCAACTAATCATTTTTATATTATTTTGGACTATGGATGATCTTCTACTTTAATTAACACAATTTTCCTTTATCAATTTATACCACAAAATTATCATTAATATGATATAAATTTCACTTTAAAAGTATTTTATGACTTTTTTAAGTATTTAAACTTACGAAATTTGTATATAAAAAATATTCCAAAATTGCTCAAAATTTACAGCATAATACATATTATTATTATTCCGTAAATAATTTATATTTTATTGTAATTTTACAAAATACCATTTATGAGAAAAATTCATTATTTAAATCTAAATTAATTCTAGATTTAAATTAATGAATTTTCTCAGACATTACATTGAGCCTTCTTATTATTCAAGCTACAAATCAATACTCAAGAGAATTACTTATCAGCTTTTTGTTAGATAAAGAATTACTTATCAGCCTTTCGTTAGATAAAGAATAGAGTCTATATTATTATATTAACTTTACTGACTACTTACTTCATTATGCCTCCAAAAATACAAAGAAAAAAAATCAAAAGACATAAATGTTAGCCCTAGAATGTCTACCTAAGAAGGGGTGAATTGGATTTTGAAATTTTTTTTAAAATAGTGGAAACTCCAATAAGCCTTAATCAAAAATGCGAAAGAATCGATTTCAAGCTGTAAAGAAGCAAGTAAAAAATATGCAATGTATGAAGCTAATAACCACATATAGAATACATCAATAAAAATGACTTGTAAGATCGTAAAAAGTGAGGGAAAGACAAAGGAAAACCAATTTATAGTGATTTAGTAATATGCCTAAGTCTATTGTCACCTAGTAAAGCTTAGCTCAGCATCTTCCACTATCTTGATCTACTTTTTGGCACTATTACTCCTTTATACAACCGATGACTTCTTCTAACAGAGGCTCACTACAACCTCTTACAATCGCCAGTTTTATGGGGATTGGCTAACCAAACAATTCCCTAAATTTAACAAGGCTTTGGAAACTTATAGCTTTTGATTTATGAGGATTGAGGATTTAAAGCATTATCTCACACCTTTTTAGAATGAATAGAATACAATTTTGAAGCAACTAGACGAGGTATAACCAAACAATATGATTTTTGAACAAGTTTGGCTCAAGAGAATGATCAAGAGCTTGTAGACACTTAAAATATGATTCAATATATGTTCAAGGTATCAAAAGTTGTCCCTAAGATTGAAAATGAGGTATCTATACCAAAAATTGTACTTGCTAGACGTCAGAGACTCGTTTCCAACGACTAGAAAACTAGTTGTTAGAGGCCTCAGTCAACCGCCATGTACATGGTGTAGTTAACTGCGCCTCTGCTGAATGTTTGTTGCCATAAAGAATTTTTTAAAACAATTTTAATATAAGGTTTATTTAAATTTAGTGTCAAAAATTAAAAGTTAAGCTCCAAAAATGATAGATAAGCATTTTGAAAAATGTCAAACAACTTCCAAAAATATTTCTCAATTTCTATTCTATAAGAGCTTAAGATTTTCAATTCAGAAATATTTTCGACATTAACAGTTATGGTCAAACTTGAGCAAAAAAACTTTATAAAAATTTCATGCATGCTCTAATATCATACAAACTTAAAATAAAATATTAACCTATTCTTTATGCATGTTGATACTTCAATTTAATCTTCAAGCTCTTGGTGTAGTGATTCGTCTTCTCATTCTTCTTTCTGAGTCTTTGTTTCCAATAATCTTGAGTTGCTAAAAATAATTTATCCCAAAAATAGCACTATATACTCAAGATAAATTACTAGTAATGATGCAATAATTGTTTGATATCATCAAAACAAAAAAAAATATATATTATTTGAAACAATCTCCACTTTTTTATGATAACAAACAATTGATTGCTTTAGGTAAAATAATGAAAGAAATTTTCTTGGAATAAACACAGTATGTAGCTCAAAAATTTCTTAGCTCCCCCTTTCAAGCATAATTTGATCCCTTAAGGTTGAGAGTATTGATCTCTCCCTTACTAGTATACTCGAACAATTTTTAATATCTCCCCTTCAAAATATGTAAAGTTTCAAAACTTGAGGAAATGAGAGTCTCCCCTTATCACATGACTTCCATTTGCAATATTCTTACTCAATAAAAATAATGTACTCCAAAACACAAGAGTAAAAAAAAATCCCAAATAAAAATATCAATCATTAACACAAGATCTAAAACAATCACAATGCATCTCCGCCTTTGTCATCAACAAAAAGAAAAAGGGATAGACATAGATAAATATAA
>CAMOHE010025426.1:17015-45785 GCA_946598075.1 Artocarpus hirsutus | reverse complement strand
ACTCTTCTTGTGAAATCTTGGTTCCTTAGCATTAGCTACCACCGCACTGTTATCACAGTACAGTGATACCGCATTATCCATACCAAGAACTACCTCAAGATCCCCAAGGAACTTGCAGAGCCACACTGCTTCTTTCGCAGCATCACTAGCTACCACGTACTCAGCCTCCATCGTTGAATCCGAAGTGCATTCTTGTTTCACACTTCTCCAACTGATGGCACTGCCACCTAGAGTAAACACAAAACCCGAAGTTGATTTCCTAGAATCCAAACAGGATTGAAAATCCGAGTCAGTATATCCTAGAGGTGTTAAATCCTCACCCGAATACATAAGCATATACCCTCGAGTCCTTCTCAGGTACTTGAAAATATGCTTGACCGCAACCCAATGGTTCGGTCCTGGATCCGCCTAAAATCGACTTACAATCCCAGCCGCATAACAAATATCCGGTCGTGTGCAAAGCATGGCATACATGAGACTACCCACTGCCAAAGCATAAGGCACCTTCTTCATGTATTCTCTTTCTTCACTAGACTTTGGAGAGTCTTTCTTAGAAAGAGTAATTCTAGACCTGGATGGTTGCCCACCTTTCTTAGAATCCTACATTGCATACCTCATGCGAATTTTATCTATGTAGTTGGCTTGTGACAAAGCTATCATTTTGTTCTTCCTATCCCGAAAGATCTGGATACCAAGAACAAAATTAGCCTCACCCAAGTCCTTCATTTCAAACTGCTTGGTCAACCATAATTTGACCGATGACAATGCCCCAATGTCATTGCCAATTAGCAGAATGTCATCTACATAGAGCAGTAGAAAAACCAATTTGAAAATAAAATTGATGGATTGCATTAAAAATTGTATTTTCTGAAAAAAGTGATTTTTGCTCTGTCGGCATACCGAACTCTCCAATTCGGCAAGCCGATGGTCGTAGATCGACAGGCCAGATGTGAGGTTCGGTAGGCCGTCAGTGAGGCAGAAATCAGGCGGCTCTGGCGGCAGGCCGAACTTTTAGTTCGGCAGGCCGATTGGTCATGACCGGCAGGCCGATCACCCAGATCTACTTGTCGGCAGAGAGTTGGAAATTTCTCCAGAAAAGGTATAGTTTTTTTTTGTGTAGTTTTAATTTTATTTTTGAGATAATTCTAAGAAACATTAAATATAGATTTGATCAGAAATATTGAGTGTTCAATTCTTGAAGACTTAACACTTACGGATGGGCATTACATGAAGAAGGATACAGCTGAGAGATTCAAGGATGAAGAATCGATATTTTGTTTCGATTATTCTTTTGTAATCTTTATTTTCTATTCTCTAGGGTGGAACCATAATACTACGGTTATTTATTATTATTTTACTTATAGCTTTGCTTAATTGCTTTGCTTGTCTGCATTATAATATGTTTTGCCATGTATATTGATAACATGTCATATAGAATAGGGAGTGCCGTTCATATTAAAATTGTTTATGCATATCTTTTAAAACAAAACCTTGATTTCAAAAGATTGAGTGGGAGAAGGTTTTCAAGGAGAGGACCTAAGGCCTCCATCGTTGGTCCATAGGAAGAACATGGTGGTCCCGACCCCTAGAAAAGGATTTCTATCATGTACCAGATTGGATCTCTGAGAGGATAAGATATTTTAGCATGACTTATGATTACATACCCCTAGGTGGTGATTGTAAATCATGGATAAAATATTAAAACGATGGTTATACACTCATGTATATTAATCAGAAGGGGATCCATGTTTCTAATTGAATTCAGCATGACTCCCCTAGGAGCTTGTTGAATTCTGAGTTGGGAATTATCGTTGTAAAGTTGTGATATTTTCAAGGTTTTGACACATAAACACATTTGTATGTTTTTACATGGTTGTTTTCTCTTACGAAATTATCATGAAGTATTTGCTTATGTTTGGTATATGATTCTTTATTGTAGATTAAAAATGTCTAAAAACGCTTTATCTTCGATACTTGACAAAAACCTATTAACCGGAGAGAAATATAATGATTCAAAACAAAACCTGGATATCGTCCTTTCTTTTGAGAAATTAAAATTTATGCTGACATCCCTTTGTCCTCCCGAGCCTACAGGAGACTCAACTAATGAGAAATTCCAAGCGTATGATCGCTGGAAAGATGCAAACGATTAGGCCCGCTGCTATGTTATGGAAAGCATAAATAACGTGTTGTAGGCTCAAAATGAAGATTATGAGATTGCAAAGCAGATCTTGGATAATCTTAAAGACATGTTTGGAGGCCAGGCCATAACAAAGTGGCAAGGGGCTCTTCGAAAACTCTTAAACTGTAGACAGAGGCCGGGTACATCTATAAAGGAGCATATAATGTTGGTCATGGGTTACCTTGCCTAGGCTCAAACCAATGGAGCTGACATCGATGCTGAAACTCAGATGACTATGGTCTTTGAGACTCTGTCTAAGGAGTTTATTCCGTTTAGAGCTACTTTTAATTTGAGCAATAGGCAGGATATGACCTTAACATAATTAATGAAACAGTTACAGGAGTTCAAACTACTGATCAATGAGTATGCTATGGGTGGAGAGGCCAACATGGTAGCTGCTTTTGGTTGTAATCCCAGCTCTGGGAATAGAAAGAAGCAACGGGCCAAGAATGGGAAGTCTTCTATTCTTGCTAATAACAATAGCAAGAAGAAGAAGAAGAAGAGCCCAAAAAGCTAAAGTGCTTCTTTTGCGGGAAGGTTAGGCACATAAAGAAGTATTGCAAGGACTTCCTTTCCAAAGGAGGTAGGTGTGATCTTTTGTATTTAGAAACTTGTTTGGTTGAGGAATCAAGTGACATTTGGGTCATAGATTCTAGTGTAACTAATCACGTTTGTGTTTCTCTACAGGGGTTCAAAGAAACGGAAGTCTGCTTCATGAAGACTTCACGCTTCGGATGAGCGATAGATCCTTGGTCTTAGCGGAAGCAGTGGGAGACGTCCATCTTTATTTTGATAATTATAGAAATTTAATTTTACAAGATTGTTTTTATGTTCCTAAATTTAAAAAGAATTTAATTTCTGTAGCTTGTTTATTTAAAGACTCTTATTTAGTTTCTTTTAATAATAAAGTGGTGATTCGTAAAAACAAATATTTTATCTGTCTTGGATGGATGCAAAATAATCTATATTTTATCAAACCTAAGATGGACTTACTGCTTAATGCTGAGATGAATGATAATAACTCTAAAAGGCTTAAAACTTCTTATTCTAATAAGACTTATCTTTGGCATTTGCGTCTTGGTCATATTAACCTGAATAGGATTCAAAGGCTGGTAAGGGATGGACCTTTAAGTCACTTAAAGGTGAAATCTATACCTCAATATAAATCTTGTTTGGAGGGTAAAATGACCAAAAGACCATTCAGGTCTAAGGGTAATAGGGCCGAAGGGGTTCTAGAACTTGTGCATAGTGATGTTTGCGGACCGATGAATATCCGTGCACGAGAAGGGTATGAGTACTTTATCACTTTTATTGACGATTACTCAAGGTATGGGTATGTGTATATGATGCACCACAAAAGCGAAACTTTTGACAAGTTTAGGCAGTTTCAGGCTAAAGTGAAAAAACAATTAGGTAGACCCATAAAGGCACTCTGATCTGATCGAGGTGGGGAATACTTTTCTGATGAGTTTTTGAGACACTTATTAGAAAATGAGATTTTATCCCATTTAATTGCAATGGGCACTCCGCAGCAGAATGGCGTAGCAGAGAGAAGAAATAGGACTTTATTGGACATGGTTAGGTCCATGATGAGTTATTCATCATTACCTTTATCCTTTTGGGGATATGCACTACAAACCGCATGTTATCTTTTGAACAATGTGCCTTCAAAATCGGTCCGTAAAACTCCTCACGAGTTGTGGACAGGTAGAAAGACATCCTTAAACCATATTCGCATATGAGGATGTCCAGCTCATCTTCTGTTTAAGGATGGGAATAAGTTGGAAGCACATTCGAAAGTTTGCGTGTTTATAGAATATCCAAAAAGGACTAAAGGTGGTTATTTCTATAACCCAAAGAAAAATAAAGTTGTGGTTTCAACTAATGCAACTTTCCTTGAGGAGAGTTACATGGACAACTTTAAGCCTTGAAGCAAAGTAGTGCTTGAGGAGTTGAGGAGTGATCCGATCACTCCGAAGGTTCCGAATGAGACCATTCTAATCAGTGTAGAAAGACCAGACCAACCCGAACAACAACCTAAGGAGCTTCGGCATAGTAGGAGGATCGAGCGTCAACCCGAGAGGTATATGTTCAATGGGAGGCTTTCTTGGCTGAATCGGATGAACATGATAGGGATCCTTACACTTATGCAGAGGCTATGGAGGATGTTAATTCGAAACTCTGGACAGAGGCCATGAACATAGAGATAAAGTCTATGGAGACTAATCAGGTTTGGGAGCTTATGGATCTTCCCGAAGGGGTAAACCCATAGGGTGTAAATGGATCTACAAGAGGAAAAGAGGAGTGGATGGAAAAGTCGAAACCTTTAAGGCTAGACTAGTAGCTAAGGGTTATACGCAAAAGGAAGGAATCGATTACGAGAAAACCTTTTCGCCTATAGCTATGCTTAAGTCCATCCGGATTCTCTTGTCCATAGATGCCGCTCTCGACTACAAGATTTGGTAGATAGATGTCAAGACGGCTTTTCTAAATGGCTATCTTGATGAGTCCATTTATATGGAACAACCAGATGGGTTCAAGGTCAAGGGTCAAGAGGGTAAGGTTTGTAAGTTTCTAAAGTCAATATATGGACTTAAGTAGGCTTCCCGTTCTTAGAACATAAGATTTGATTAGGTGATCAAGACGGGTTCTCACAAAATGTGGATGAGCCATGTGTTTAGAAACACATTAAGGATGGGAAGGTGGTTTTTTTCTGCTCTATGTAAATGACATTCTACTAATTGGCAATGACATTGGGGCGTTGTCATCGGTCAAATTATGGTTGACCAAGTAGTTTGACATGAAGGACTTGGGTGAGGCTAATTTTGTTCTCGGGATCCAGATCTTTCGGGATAGGAAGAACAAAATGATAGCTTTGTCACAAGCCAGCTACATAGATAAAATTCTCAGGAGGTATGCAATGCAGGATTCCAAGAAAGGTGGGCAACCATCTAGGTCTGGAATTACTCTTTCTAAGAAAGACTCTCCAAAGTCTGATGAAGAAAGAGAATACATGAAGAAGGTGCCTTATGCTTCGGCAGTGAGTAGTCTCATGTATGCCATGCTTTGCACATGACTGGATATTTGCTATGCGGTTAGGATTGTTAGTCGATTTCAGGCGGATCCAAGACCGGACTATTGGGTTACGGTTAAGCATAGTTTTAAGTACTTGAGAAAGACTCGAGAGTATATGCTTGTATATTCGGGTGAGGACTTAACTCCTCTAGGATATACTGACTCAGATTTTCAATCTTGTCTGGATTCTAGGAAATCAACTTTGGGTTTTGTGTTTACTCTAGGCGGCGGTGCCATCAGTTAGAGAAGTGTGAAACAAGAATGCACTTCAGATTCAACGATGGAGGCCGAGTATGTGGCAGCTTAGTGATGCTTCGAAAGAAGCAGTGTGGCTCTGCAAGTTTTTTAGGGATCTTGAGGTAGTTCCTGGTATGAATAAGACGATATCACTGTACTGTGATAACAGTGTGGCGGTAGCTAATGCTAAGGAACCTAGATTTCACATGAAGATTAAGCATATTGATCGAAAGTATCATGTGATAAATGACTACGTCGAGGGCGCGCATGTCACGGTGTGCAAAATCACGTCAGAGGACAATTTAGTTAATCCATTCACGAAGACACTTACTGGGAGAGTCTTCGAGAGGCATGTGGAAGCTATGGGGATGCGAGATATGTCATATTTACTCACTTAGTGCAAGTGGGAGATTGTTAGACATGTATGCCCTAAGGAGTAAAAATGTAATGAGTTTTTGGAGACATTTTTATCAATAAAGAATTCATTTATTATTTATATACCAAATCTTGTTCTCTTTACGTTCAATTTGTTGAATGTATGATAAGCAAACAATAGTTTGAGACTGCTGGTCTAAACCTTTAAGAATTGGACGTATGATGGACAGATTATGTGGAAGACACGATTCTTAAGGTGACGGTCTAAAACACAAGAGCCGCAATCGAGGGAATAAAGTTAGGCGCTTTATTCATGTAAAGATTGTTATGTTGTCTATATCCCTATTGGGAGATGGTTTGTCTTGACCATTGGAGGTGGGCTCCATGAATAGAAACATTGGCATGTTGTCATAGGTGACGATGTGTTGGATCGAGACATAAAGTGAATTGATTTGGATTAATAATTCTGTCTTGGCAAATCGATTCACTTTAGACATTCATTTGTATTTTATCTTAATCCTGAGATGACTAGTGGGCCCGTTGTCTTGACTTGTGTCTTTTGATGTGCCAAAGGGTGACACCCACATCTTAATAGTGGTATGTATGCTAGTACGTTGGAGGCATGACTCTTGATGACATAGACCTATTATTCATAGATATGGAATTCATAGCTCCTCTTAAGGAGTAGTGATATCCTCTTATATGTGTTATCCTGTAATTGAGAAACTGGAGCTCGCTCAACTATTTGGATACATAGGTGTAACCGAATGGTATACTGTCTTTGGATGGTAAGTTTTCCGATGGTGAGATAATGGAACATAAGATAAAAATAATCGGGAAGGTAAAACAGAACTTGTCCTTAAGCTGATTATGGATAATCTTATGGGGATACAGTACACTACGATATGTTATGGAGACTTAGCTATACGGGCTTCGTAATTCTATAGAGTTCGAGAGTGCAGCTCCAAGCTTTTAGTGGAATAGCGTTGGAGTTGATAATTATGAAATGTATATCTAGGATACTGGGTTTCATAATTATCGTGAGCTTGAACTATATAGGTCCATTTGGTCCCCTTTGCTAGCTCACAAAATCCTGTAATGATACGGTATGCTTTTTCAATAATTGGTGACTTATGTCAAATATATTAGATTAGTTGAAATTTGAAAGAATTAAATAATTCATGTCTGTTTATCGGTTGAATTAATTTTGTGACAAAATTAATTCAAGATTAAACTTGTTGAATTATTCGGATAGAATAATTCTTGTCTGTTTATCAGTTGATTTAATTTTGAATAAATTATATCAAGATAAACTTGTAGAATTATTAGGAATCTATTTATTATCCTAGAGATTATCTAGATAAAGTTGTTTTAACTAGATAACTTCTTTATTGGGTTATTTTAATTAAAATTGAGGCTTTATCCTATAGAATCTCGGGTGAAAAATAAAAGATCCGCTAAGATTTTTTTCAACAGTTCAGCCTGCCTATGAGAAAGTTTGGCCTGCCTATGCGCGAATTAAAAATCACGCGTTTTCATGCATATTTCATCCGATATTGACCCGAATTTGATTCTGTTTAAAATTTTTGAGACATTATCTGATAAAGAATGACTCTAGACCCAACCTCTATAAATAGGGAGTGAGTCTTATAAGTTATTAAGATCAATTGAGAGATTAAGAGTGATACTCTGCTGGTGAGAATCTGAAACTCCCTAAGAGCTCTTGTTCACAAATCACGAACACTAGCTTTGGGTTCTCTCAATTGATTGGAAGGAGAATCACCTTGAGGAAGAGCTGTACGTGTGAGCCCACACTCACTCCAATCGTGGATAGAGAATAGCAAAGAAGACTAGTTAGTTGAGGCTCTTCTGGAACGTTACTTCTCTACATAGATTTCGGGAGCTTTTCGATAAATACAAGGTCAATAAGATCAGGTTAATTTATACATATAGCATGTCAAACTTGTGTTTTGGAAAATACTCTGATTTAAAATTTTTAAAATTCCGCTGCGTATTATTTTTCCAACACTTTTGTCACTAGATACCTTGATTAAACATAAGGCATGGTTTATGTCATCCTTATGCTATTTAATCATATTATTTCTCGATCTTAAGTAGATTGATATTGATAACCCTTATCAATTCATTTTAGTATGGCCATATATTTTTCTTCAGTCTAACTTATCGAAGGACCCACAGATATCTTTCTCATAATAAATGAGGGACAAATTCTTTTTTAATCACTCATATTCCTCACATGATTCACTCTATATCCAACAACAATCTATTCCATTATCCTGTTAAAGATAACATTAAATTGTGTCAAAATATAGAACTTGTCATGTAAGAAAGCATGGTGATTTTAGGTCAGAGGACTAAGATAATACTATTGTAATGAGAATCACTTATGACAATTATCCATGCAGTATTCTTATAGCCGGTTAATCCAATACATCATTTCTCAAATATGTATCTATGAGTTGACTTAGTATCTCATACACATGATTAGTAAAACATAATCATCAATCAAACTTCATTCTAGTCTTCATTCATTATTATCTCAATAATAATGACCGGCTAGGGATAATTTAGAATATAATTCAATTTTCACCTAAGAGTTTTACTATCAAGTCATATGCTTGATGACCTTAGGTAGAATTAACTATTCATAGAATTAGAATAAAAAACAATAATGAAAATGCCTCTTTATAAATAAAATGCAAATATAATGAAATCAATATGTGGTCATTACATAATTGGCCTAAAGTACATCACTAACACAATATATATCCAAACACAATTTTAAAAACAATCTTATGTTTCAATCTCTTAAATCTTTGAACAATAGCCATTTTACCCTACCAAACAATATACAAATCAACAAATTACTAGAGGTGAATTCAATATTTTTTAAGATTATTTTTGTTTACTCCATTCTCTTAAAGATCATACAGGTTGGACACTTGTTATCCAATTTTCATGTATAGGCAAGATTGAAAACTTGTTATCATAGTAGGGCTTTATCTTGCAAGAAGAAAATAATAATAAATGAACACTTTTCATTTTCTTCTCACATCTACAATTTTTTTTCCTATATTGTAATAGATGTATTTGAGGCATGAGGGCTTGCAGTTAAATTGGGTTAAAATACATAAAACAACTATTTATGTCATTAATCAATTATTCATTCAAGTTACATGTCAATTTCAGTCCAAAGACTATCGATGATTGTAATGTTCTATAAATTTATAATTTTAGGATGCAATTTTGCAAAATTATAAGTTTAAAAGGTAAAATTGTAAATGTCTAATAAATTTATGGTGTAAAAAAGACTTATTGTAGTTAAGTTTAGTAGAAGATGCCTTACTATACTACTAAAACTAAAATTTTTTTTAGATATTATAAAATAAATCAACTTATCAATTTGGGTTCTTCTATAGTATATAAAGGGGAAATTTTTATAAATATTATCTTTTAAGATTTATTTTTTATAAATATTGTACATGTTTATTTATAACATAACTTAACATATAATATGAATGATAGTGTAGCATATATAAACACTTTTAAAAGTATGGCATAACATGTAATTTTCTCTATATAAAACACTATTATGAAGATAACTATCTTTTTTTTTTTTGTTTACCTTCTAAGTCATTGTCATGCTTTTTTTTTTTTTTTTTTGTACTTATAATACGTACAAACCTTCATATGGATTTTGTAATTATCCTCGTGGTAAATACAATAGTTACTTAAGGTAATGTGCCAATGTCCAATGACATAAAAAAGTTCGTAATATATATTTCTTAGTAGTGCTATGAAAATTAACCAGTTTTATTTTTGTAATTATTTTTTTATTGACTACTTGGAAGTAGTCATTTAACACGCTTTAAAAAGGAAAGAAAAGTATGTAAACAGTATATTTTATAGGTGAGATAAAAATAAATGATAGAAATATTCTAGAAAAGTTAGTAAATAGAAATAAATTCATAATCATCGCATAAAGTTTATATTTACATCATGATTAAATTTGGTATATTCAGAATTCACTTGGTAAATGATAGATTTCTCTCGTAACTAAATTTCATAAATTCAAGATTTACTTCAAAAATATTGACTTACCATGTGATCAAATTTTGTAAATGTGAGATAATTTATTGGATTTATTCTCATGAACTCTAAATTATATAAAAAATATATATTATCATTATTTACTTATATTTTTATTTACATAATATTTACTAATTGTTTGGTTAATAAACTCATTTTTTTACCTTATTAAATTTTCTTTTAGAATCAAAAGTGTTATTTGTTAACAAATAAATGTGTTATTTACAACTAGACTAATCTATATATCTTTTTTAAGCTGTATTAATCAAACAAATGGAATCCAAAAAAACAGAGAAATTGAATGAAATAATAAATTTTCAAAACTAATCAAAATGAATAACATATTAATTGACTTGTTAATAAATAGTATTTTTTAAAGTTCCAAAAGTTTGAGAGTATGTAGTTTTTCAATTTTAGTTCAAGTTCAATTAAGCCTAGATTAAACCCTAACCTAGTCTAACCTTACCCTAAATTAGAAAACCCTATCTCTCTCCTCGCTCCCTCTCTTCAACAATGACAGCGCACCAAGATGGCAATGGTGGTGAGTTCTTCGTGCACAATTATCGGCGTGTTTGCGACGAACCTCGCGATCCCACGGCTTCAAGATGGCTCCAGCGAAGGGCAACAAAGATCCATGTGCCTCCAATGAGCGACGACGATCCCACCACTTTGATCTCCTCTAAGCAAAGTAGCAACGAAATACGATAATTTGTTTGATCTCCCATGGGCTCGATCATCTCTGGGCAGACTCTGAGCATCTAGCAACAGGTGATGAAGGTCTACCGACCCCAGCCATGATGCAGTTGAAGCTGATTTCCAATGCAGTTGGGGATCCAGTGGTATGGGCGGAATTTGGGGATTTTGGTGTAAAGGGAACATTTCCAAAATAAAAAAAAAAAAAGGATAATAAGCTTTTATTGAAACAAGAAAACATATTGCAGTTTAAAGGGGAAAAAAAAAAAAAAACAATTAAGTATTAAGTCTCCAACCAACCAACGGTGCTTACATATAAAAAACACCTCTTGAACAAAAAACTACAGTAGCGTCAAACCTCTACAACATCCAACAACTGAACAACAATATGCTACTTTCAAACCCCTATTTTAATAATAGTATCACGATGATTACTCCAAAACAAAATACAATAATCTTTGTCATCAAAACTTTCTGCATCTTTAGGACTTCAATTTCAATATCCTTTCTTCCAATTTTAACATCTTTTTATGACAATTGTTGCTTCTAAATTTGCCAGTTCATTCTCCAACCATGATAAATCATCACTATTTCCATCAAAATATTTCATCAACCTTAGGAGAATGACATTAAAACTTGGAGCAATCTACCTCACATATCCAAAGCCTCTATTATTACCATTCTGCAAAATTCATTTCAAAACAAGCTTCTATTATTTATAATAATAATAATAATAAAAAAAAAGACTTTAACATCAGAAATTACATTCAAAGAACAAAGCAATACAAGTTCAATTCAATAAAAACTTGTATTATTTACTTCTACTATATACTAACCTTATACCTACAACAACCATAAAAACGTCTTCAATTATTAAGTTGGGTCCTCACCATCGTGACATCACATTCCAAGTGATAGCTACAACTTGGGACACTTCCGAAGTCGACCTCTTCACCAAACTTTTCTCCTCAGCTTCTACCTTTGTGCCGAATGACGAGAAACATTCCTACTTCTATTGTTGGCTGCCATTGTTGAACCTCTAAAGCTCTTTTAGCTTGAGGAAATCCCTAATTTGAGAAGTATTAAAAAACCGAGAACTCCAATTTCATATAAATCTGATTGAAGGCGCCATTTTGTAGTTGCAATATTAGTAACCCAACTGTTGATCCGAAGAAACGTCACGTGTAGTTTTTCATTAGCAAATTGACAGAAGGGGCAAATTTGCAAGCATGTCAAAGTTTGGGGGAACAGGTATTACAAACTAAATATCAAGAGAGCATTTTGTGACAAGGCTTAAAATTCACAGGGAAAATTTAAAATTTGTCCAAAAAGAAAAGGTCAAAATATAAAATTTAATACGCAACTTATCAAAATCAAATGTTCAGAAATCAATGTGATAAAATGATGATAACTTAGAACTAACCGTGCTAACAACGCTTTTATATATTAAAGGAGTTTGTAATCGCAATGTGCTCGACATGTGTGTGTTCCTTTTAATGTATTTATCGGAGACAACATGACATAATTTTTATTCTTACTCATTTTTTATAATTGCTTTAGCTGCTCTCAATTATCAGTAGCGACAAAAAAATAAGTATTAGTTTAACCTTACAACTTTGAATATTCATGATGATTTTGGCTTTTGAATTAATTGTTGGGATAAGTGGTTTTAAAACATGTCATTTTGTTTGATTTATACATTATATGAGGAATAAGACAAATCACTCTTAATAAATAATTATATCACTCCAACAATTATTGGATTTAATAACGTCAAGTAGACAACAGGTTATAGAAGACCATCATATAATATTCTCATGAATATACGGCGTGCCGTCCGTTGTGTTTTGGTTTTCCATATTGTGCATTAGATGATGATTTCACAAAAAAAATTGTCATCTAATATTGTGGGCTTTAGAAAACGGCTTATGCAACACTAATGTCTAATTAATCTATTTTAACAATTAAAAAAAAAACCGCATGAGGTTCAAATTTTCCTAAACCCTCAAAATAGTATCTTCCTCTTTCAAAGCAGTTGCTTTCATGTTGCCTTTCATCGTCAACGTCACAAGCCGAAGGCCTATCGCACACGGAGCAACGATGTAGACCGCGGGGTTTACAAGAGCCCTCTTCCACTTGGTATTTTAAACAAGATTTTATTATGATATGCATGAACAATTTTATAAGGAACACCCTTTAATTATACATAATATATTCTCAAATATATAACAAAGCATCATAAATTAATCAAGCATGGCACAAAGCATACCCCTCTTTGAATAATGTGAATGTGGGTAGATTTGTTGTTTCAATTTTCAAATTACGCATTTTGTTTGTTCATATTGTTTTGTTTGTATCTTTGGAATGTGAGAAGATATAAGGGTATTTTTTTTTTTTTGTCAATTAAAACTTATGAAATTTATTTTAAACATTAAAAGAATATAAATGTCATATCTTTTTTTAACTTTTATTTTAAGGTTTATCGTATTTTGCATAATACTTAAAATATTTTTAAGTGACTAATAAAGAGTATCTTGTCTTGTAGCCCCATTTTTTTCAATCCAAAATGTGCGCCATTGATGCAATTGAAATATTGTATAAATTCAAATGATATTTTGTATTTTCTTATTAATTAATAGACATAGGAATATAGTTTATTAATTAATATAGGATATTTCTAAATGACTATTGGGACTAGATTTTGAAGAGTTTAGGAGATTTCAAATATTCAACTGGACAGCATGATTAAGATGATTAATGGACGTTTACTGACATGATTAGGTAAATCCTAAAGCATTTTACTTCATTTTATTTTACTTTATTAGTTTCATTTAGTTTGTTTAAATTTTGTTAAATTAATTTTAGTTTTTATTTTTATTTTTAATCGATTACTCAAATAATCTTAAAGCTAATATAATTTTGTTAACTACCTAAAATTACACATAATCTCCATTGAAACAATACTCTATTAATTATTATATTACTTGTTTATAGATATTATGTACTTGCAAATTTCCAAAGAACAAAACTCTCACTAAAACGGTTGGCCAAAAACATCTTTATAATACAAAAATTAGAGCAGACAACTCCACGCTTGCATGTGCAATCAACACAACTCAACACTTGCACCAAATAGAATTTTAAAAAATCCGCTTCACGAAAGGAAGACTATATATAATTATTTTTGGCTTAAAGCTCTTAGTATCATGTTTTTACAGTAGACATTTATCAATGCACATATAAGGTCCATTGCCTTTCACGTGATTGAATTAGTCTGCATATGCATTTGAATATTATTTTTTTAATTTCTTACCTTTTATTTTCTGATTTTTTCCGTCGAATTCTTTTGTTCTTTTATTTCTTAATTAGATTTACCAATAAATAATTTCTTTTCTGCCTCGTTTATCACATAGTCTATTTTTCTAATCCAGAGTAGAAAGCATGCGAATGACCCCACCAAAAAAAAAAAAAAAAAAAAAAAGCAAATGGCCGCAAAAGCTGAGCGAGCATTAAAAAAAAAATGTATATGTAGTACCTACTATTACTTTTAGAGAGAGAGAGAATTGATTTACAGAGAAATTTAATTGTCTTTAAAAGTAATCAACTTGCAACACTTAAAATTTAGCAGCCCACTGTTCCAGCTTATTATGCATGTTCTATTCCTTTAGTTTATGCCTGAATCGGGTTTTCAATTAATTATATTGGCTCTTATGTATTGGCAGATGTTTCTAGTGATTAATAAAAGTTCCATGTTTTCACTAAAAATGTAGTCAATTTTAGGGATAAATGTTGATCTCTCTAAGGACTCTGAATTTTTTACCCCCCAAAAAACAGAAAGCCGTTTGATATATATTTTTATATACTAAAACTAGAACATAGTGTTGATCAATTTTGTACTGCTGATATAAGAGATAACACTCCTACATTTCTTAAAAAAAAAAAAAATTGTACATAATTACATTCGAATACCTCTTCCGATTACCAAAAAGACACACGGACAAGCAAGGTGTGGTTTGGATGGTAATACCGTTGTTGAAGGAATATATATATACATATATATATATGTATATATTTAACTATGACGAACAAAATAAAATGCATAACCACACAATACTATGTGCTGAGGGGGAGGCGTATATAACACCTTCACATATTTAGACCAAGCAAATAACTTAGCATATTTGTGTAAATAATTAACTTTCAAAAAGAATTTCTCATCATTTGAGAGTAAAATACAACTAGGAAAAGGTTTGCTAGATATTTTTCCTCATAAAATATTTCTAAGTAGTGTGGAGCCAAAATTGAGTGCCCTTTCAGGCTAAATTGAACCGCTAGCAGGCTTAACATAAAGACCATCACAACGCTCAACATGACGTACAAGGACACACCTCTCATGAGAGTGAGTCTGGCTCGGTGTTCATCTCTCAACCGGTCAGGCTTAGAGCTACACAAGCACGAGACTCCCAAGATTTGTGAAGCATCAAAAACCAATTTTCATGATTCTATATAGTATAAGGAAATGTCTGAGACAATTAATATGACCATGAAACCAGTCAAGGACCGTCATTTTATTGTTTAAATTCCTTTGCAAATCTCATCCAGTATAGAGCCTTTGTTATAGTGAATTTTGATGAATTTTTTTACGCTAAATTCCAAGACCAAGGCCCGAGCTAGAGCGTGTGAATTAAAGCCCACTAGGTTCAAAGATAGAAGCACAGTCAAAGTTCCATGTAAAATGTCCTTTTGTGAGTTGATGCGACTAAAAGCTCCCTTGATCATCATCCCTGTCATTGTCCCTGAAAAGCAAACAAGTGTTTTAGGTTAACTTTTGTTTTGTAAGAAAAACTACACGAAAAAACATAGGGTGCAAGTTCTTCTATTTAGGATTGTGATAAAAAAAAAGATGCCATAAGCTGTGAAAAAAAAACTTTAATTCTGTCTATCGAGGCTTTCAAAATTTGTAAAATCTTATACCTCAGATGCTTTTGATATAATTTTCTTGAAAGCCATTCTTAAGCTTCTCAACGACCTTCAAAACACGAACGCTGTAGGGTGACTAGCCCTCAATTCTTCCTCCTTAAATTCTTGTTCGTGTCTTATTCAAAATCATGTTATGGGAATTTTTAATGATTTTTTGACACCAAAAAGATGAAAGCCCAATCAAAGTTTTATGTAAATTGTCTTTTTGTGAATTGATGCGGCAAAAACTTCCCTCATTATTGTCCCTATAATCATTCATGAAAAACAAACAAGTATTTTAGGTTAACTTTTGTTTTGTTAAAAAAACTGAGCAAAAAACAGAGGGTGTAACTTCTTTTTTGGATTGCGAAAAAAAAAATTATGCCTCAAACTATGATATAAAATCCTCTACTTCCATATATGGAGGCTTTCTAAATCTAAAAAATACTTTATATCATGTACATTTTTTATTTTGGTCTCTAAAAAGCCACTCCATCTTCTTCTTAACGACCTTCAAAACACGAATATTGTGGGGTGACTAGCCATTAACTTTTTCCCCTTAAATTCTTGTTCGTGTCATGCTTAAAATCATATTGACCAATCATTTGTTCTAAGTAGTGTGGGCCAGAATTGAGTGCCTTCTTAGGCTAAATTGAACCGTTTACAGACTTAACAAATAGACTATCGCAATGCTCAGCATGAGATGAGGTACTAGGACACATCTCCCAAGAGAGTGAGTCTGGCTCGGTGTTCATCTCTCGGCCGGTCAGGCTTAGAGCTGCACATGCACGAGACTCTCAAGATCTACAAAGCAACAGAAACAAATTTTCATGATTCTATATAGTATAAGAAAATGCCCGAGGCAATCAATATGACCATAAAACCAAGTTGAGGGCCCTACAGTTTGTCATTGCATTGCATAAATTCCTTTGCAAATCTCGTCTAGTAGAGAGACTTTGTTATGGGAAAATTTGCTGAATTTTTTGACGCTAAATTCCAAGACCAATGCCCGAGATAGTGTGAACTAAAACCCATTAGGTTAAAAGATGGAACCATTGTCAAAGTTCTATGTAAAATGTCTTTTTGTGAATTGATGCAACTAAAAGCTCCCCTCATCATCGTCTCTATCATCGTCCCTAAAAAACAAACAAGCGTTTTTGGTTAACATTCGTTTTGTTCGACAAACTATACGAAAAACCAGAGTGTGTAAGTTCTTCTGTTTAGGATTGCAATAAAAAATATGCCATAGACTGTGGTAAAAAATCTCTAATTCTATATATCGAGGCTTTCTAAATTTGTAAAATACTTTATACGAAGAATACCTTTGATTTAATTTTTTTGGAAGCGCTTCTTCTCAACGATCTTCAAAACATGAACATTGTGGGGGTGAATAGCCCCCAATACTTTTCTCTTAAATTCTTGTTCAGTCTTGCTCAAAATCATGTTATGGGAAATTTCAATAATTTTTTGACACCAAATTCCAAGACCAATGCCCGAGAGAGTGTGAATTAAAGCAAACTAGGTTAAAAGATGGAAGCCTAATCAAAGTTTTATGTAAAATGTCTTTTTATAAATTGATGTGACAAAAACTCCCCTCATCATCGTCCCTATAATCATCCATGAAAAGCAAACACATACTTTAAGTGCACTTTCGTTTTGCTAAAATAGCTGCATGAAAAACAGAGGATGCAACTTCTTCTTTTTAAGATTGCGATAAAAAATGCCATAAATTGCGATATAAAAATCCTCTACTTCCATATATCAAGACTTTTCAAATCTGTAAACTAATTTGTATCACGTATATTTTGATTTTGTTTTCTTCAAAATCACTCTATCGACTTCTCAACGACCTTCAAAGCACGAACAGCCATCAGCTCTTTCTCCTTAAATTCTTGTTCATTTCGTGCTTAAAAATAATATTACCCAATCAATTTTTCCAAGTAGTGTGGGCCAGAATTGAGCGTCTTGTTGGGGTAAATTGAATAGTTTGCAGACTTAACAAATAGACCATTGCAATGCTCAACAAGAGATGAGGTTCAAGGACAAATCTCTCAAGAGGGTGAGTCTGGTTCGGTGTTCATTTCTCGGCCGGTCAGGCTTGGAGCTACACAAGTACGAGACTCTCGAGATCTGTGAAGCATTAGAGACCAATTTTCAGGATTCTATGTAGTATAAGGAAATGCCCAAGGCAATCAATATGACCATGAAACCAAGTCAAGGGCCCTGATGGTCGTCATTGTGTTGCTTAAATTCCTTTGCAAATCTCATTCAGTTGAGAGACTTTGTTATGGGAAATTTTGATCAATTTTTTGACGCTAAATTCTAAGACCAAGGCCTGAGAGAGTGTCATTCAAACCCACTAGGATAAAAGATAAAAGTATGGTCAAAGTTCTATGTAAGATGTTTTTTTGTGAATTGATACGACTAAAAGCTCCCCTCATCATCGTCTCTATCATCATCCTTGAAAAGCAAACAAGTGTTTTAGGTTAGCATTCGTTTTGTTAGAAAAACTTTACGAAAAAACAGATTGTGCAACTTCTTCTTTTTTCAACTTTTATTTTAGGGTTTATCGTGTTTTGTATGATATTTAAAATATTTTTAAGAGAGTAATTAAGAGCATCTTGTCTTCTAATTTGATTTTTTTCGTTCCAAATGGTGTGCTGTGAATGCAATTGAAATATTTTTTTAAATTTAAATGATATCTTTTAATTTCTTATTAATTAATAGATATAAGAATATAATTTTTTAATTAATATAGGATATTTTCAAAGAACTACGGGAAGGGAATTTTGGAGAGTTTAGGAGATTTTGGTTTTTATTTAACTAGACAACATAAGTAAGATGATTAATGGACTTAGTGACATAATTAGGTAAATGCTAGAGCATTAATTTCATTTATTTTTACTTCATTAGTTTCATTTAGTTTATTTAAATTTTGTAAAATTAGTTTTAGTTTCTATTTTTATTTTTAATCAATTATTCAAATAAACTTAGAGCTAATAAAATTTTAGTAATTAACTAAAATTAAAAATAACCGCTAGAAATGATACTCTTAATCATATTTTACTTGTTTATATGATATTGTATACTTGCAAATTTCCAACAAACAACTCTCTCGCCAAAACAATTAGCCTAAAAATTTTCTATATAATAAGAAAATTAAAGCAGACAACTCAACACTTGCAATGATCACAACTCGACACTTGCACTAAGTAGTATATTAAAAAAGTCCGCTTCACCAAAAGAAGAATATATATATTTATTTTTAGCTTAAAGCATATAATCGTGATTCACGGCGGACAATCATCATTACATATATAAGATCCATTGCCTTGCACGTGATTGGATTATTCTGTATTTGCATTTGAATATTATTTTTTTAATTTCTTTAGCCTTTATTTTCTAATTTTTTTTGTCGAATTCTTTTGTTTTATTTCTTAGTTAGATCTACCAATGAATAATTTCTTTTCTGCCTCGTTTCTCACATAATTTATTTTTCTACTCCAGAGTACAAAGCATGCGAACGAACCCTCAAAAAAAAAAAAAAAAATTGCATATGGCCGCAAATGTTGACCGTGCATTAAAAAAAAAACTGTATATATATCTTTTTTTAGGGAAAAATGTATATGAATCTACTATTACTTTTAGAGGGAGAAAATTGATTCACAGAGGAATTTAATTCAGTCATGAAAAGGAATCAATTTTCTACACTTGAATGTAGCAGCACACTATTTAACTTATTATGCATGTTCTATTCCTTTAGCTTATGTCTAAATTGGGTTTTCATCTAATTTTATTTGCTCTTATGTATTTGCCGATATTTCTAGGGATGAATAAAAGTTCCAGGTTTTGTCTAAAAATCTAGTCTGTTTTAGAGAAAAATGTTGGACTCTCCAAGGACTCTTTGAATTTTTTACAACACCCACTCCCCACCACCCAAAAAAAAAAAAAAAAAAAAAGAGGAAGGCCATTTAATATATGTTTTTATATACTAAAACTAGGCCATACTGTTGATCAATTTTGTACTTCTGATATAAGTGATAACACTCGTACATTCGAATTCGATCCCCTTCCGATTACCAAAAAGACAGACAGACAAACAAGGTGTGGTTTGGCTAGTAATTCCATGGTTGAAGGACTCTTTTTTTTTTTTTTTTTAACTATGATGAACAAAATAAAATGCATAACCAGACCAAGACTATGTGGTGAGGGGTGGTATATATAAGACCTTAACATATTTAGACCAAGCAAATAACTTAGCCAATTTAAGTAAATAATTTACTTTTAAAAAAATTTCTTATTACATGAGAGTAAAATACAACTAGGAAAAGTTTACTAGATTTTTTTTCCTCATAAAATATATCTAAATTTTATCTCATGAAGGCAAAAATTACACTAAGTGGTCGCTAAGATAAACTGAATAATCACACATAATCTAAAATCACGAAAGAAATATTTCGAAAGTGACATTAATGAAAATGAATGGTATGGTTTGGTTAATTGTGGTTTTAAAAGTCTCAAAACACAAACAAAACCGTTCTACGTAGTAAAGTATTAATTAGAGCCTATATAGAACCATAAAGTGAAAAAACCAAACGACGCTGCATGTTGTGATGCGGTTTGCCAGATTTTTGCAGTCAAGTTGTTGCTCACTCCACACAAATGCATACGCGCGTGCACACACATATAAGCCTAGCCTGCACACGCACAAATACACTAATTTTAAAGGTTTTTTTTTTAAAAAAAAATCCTTTCTAGGCTATAGCTTTTGAATTTAAATAATTTGTTTTAATTTCATTGCTCGCTTATTTTATAGACCAAGAAACAATAATATATAAAAGTTATATTCTTAATTAGAACGACTTGTTTATGAAAAAGGATTTTTTCGAAGGTTGTTTTAAATATTTAAAAAACATAAAATGTCTTTTTTTTTTTTGAACTTTTATGCTTTGTTTTGGAAAATGTTTAAAATATTTTCAATTAACAAAACTAACAGTATTTTGTCTTTCTCCCTGTTGTTTCAATCCACGTGATGCACCAGAAATAATTTTCAACCTGAAAGGGACTTTTTTAGTTAATAAAAAATACAAGGATAAATTTAAAAATCTTAAATCTAAAAAGTTATTTACGTAGTTAATCCATATATATTTATATATTTACTGATAGAATGATTTATTCATGAAGTAATTAAGAATAATTAATGAAACACCAATTTCTAATAATCAATGAAATAATTCAGGTGGTAAAATATAAGATTAATAAGAATTTATAATCAATCCAATTCATGTCATGAATTGAACTATTTTAATATACGATATATTTAAATTCACGAGGAACTAAAAATCAATTAATTATTATACGTCTGTAGGCCCGACAAAGGTAAAGCCTAAAATCAATTAGACATATAATGAATGTTTTTAAATATATAATTATAAAAAGAGAGAGAGAACATATGGTGTTGAAGATTGTATATATATGCAACAGAGAAGATCATCATGATCTGGCCGGCTCATTGTGAACAAGCTGCATAATAGCTTAGAAAAGAAAAAAAATGGGGAAATGGTACTTGGGTTTGGTGGTTTTGTTCTCGCAGCTTCTTGTTTATGCATTTTGTGTTCCATCCTGCAAAGGGTTCTCGAGATACCATATTCTGAATGAAATAAATCGTAAAGGACCATACATTGGCCTTATTACTGTATATCCACCGGAAGAAAATGCCTTCTTTTCCACTGGGGTTTTTAAGCCTGATCCCAAGTACCCTTTCCTTGATTTGTCAGGTAATAAATCCTATTCTCTCTCTCTCTCTCTCTTACAATTAGCGAAAGAACGTGCCTCCCATACATTAAGATAATGATCCAATGGCTTATAAACACATAATTTTTTGTGAAATTTGGGTAGATATTTGTCCTTACTTAATTTCCATTGAATTTTCTGTCTTTAACTTGTAATAAGGAAAAAGGATTTTTTTGCAGGAAGGCGATTTCGGGTCGGAAAAGTTTATGATAAGAGAGTCATATATGTGAAATGCGGGGTGGGATTGGTAAGTTGAAATATTTATATGCTTCTTATTCAGCCAATCAATATATATATATATATATATATATATATATATGCTTCTTCGTACTGATCTTCTATTGGCCACAAGCTTCATACTTCAATTAGTGCATTGGGAGCTTTTTCTCTTGAATTTTTGACTTCTCTACAGAAGAAAAATCTACATTGCTTCAAAAAGAAGAGATTAAAACTTGTTGCTAATAGCTTGAAGTATGAGATAAAGAGAGGATAAAAATCTCGCAATATGTCTTGCAAGGGGGCTATCTTCAACATCAAAGATTTGTATGGCAATTACAGGTAGACCATTGTAGGCGCATTAGGCAGCAGTATGTCTTAAAACGGCGGCCGTTGTGAGCACAGTGGCCTGTGGAAAGAGAGAGAGAAAAGAAAGAAGAGAGAGATTAAGAGGACGATATTCGAAAAATAATCTTTAACATATAATAGTCTCCCCAAAACATTTGAAAATATGGTATTTAGAGCAAAAAATATATATATATATAGAGGCCCAAAAATCGATCGCCCCTGATTAGCAAGCTGGCAAAGTAAATTACCTAATTATCTTATAGTTTTGTGTATAGGTGCATAACAAAGAGTCCAACTATCAGTGACAGATGGGGTTATGTTGAGTAGGAGCATGAGGTTATGTTGAGGAGGGGCACTCGGTCGTATTTTGTTTTTAGACTTTAATTTGTACCTTAAAATTTTTTTTATGAAAAATTATAAGCGTCTCTATCAAATAATTAAAACTAATATTATGCCCCTATTTTATAAAAAAAATTATAGCTATATCTCACTAAATAATAAAAACATATAGCTGTATATTTATTTATAAAATATTTTCTCTCTAGTGAACAAAAAATTTGACTCTCTCACTGCCAATTATGGCTCTGCGCCTGTATAAATACCACCACATGACAGCCCCAAATGCTATCTTTTTTTTTTTCCAATATCATTTGGTCAATAAATGATGCTAGTCCAGATAGAATGTTCTCGGGATGCTCATGTATGCATGCTGAGATTGGCTTGATTAGATCAATGCTGCTGCTACAACGCAACAAATGCTGGATGTGTTTCGGATATCGGGGATAGTCCACTTTGGAATAGCTGGCAACATCAACGACTCCATGTCCATTGGCGATGTTACCATTCCTAAAGAGTTCATTAATACTGGCATTTGGGATTGGTTGGTAAGTGATCATTATCAGCTTCCTTCTTTGACTTTGATAATTCTTATTATATATTTTGCGTGACCTCACAATTTATTTGTGGCAAAAAAAAAAAAAATTAATTAAGGGTAGTATAATTTTATTAATAATAATAATGATAATCATTATTGCTAAATTAAGTAGTATGCCTATTGACCAGACTCAATTTAAATCTCATTTTTTTAAGGGTCTAATTGTTTTTTGTTGTTGTTACTATTATTATTATAATCAATTAGATAGAGGATTTGAATTCAAAACCTTTAACATTAAAGTTAATATGAAATTACCACTAGAACTTCAAATCACAAAGCTTATGGTTTAAAGCATTCATTATTAAAAAATTAAAATGTTTATACGCTACCACATAACTTCCTAGTTTCTATGTATATATCTTAATCTCAATTTTGTATAAAAGCTTTAAATGATGCGTAACATTTGACCTTCACCGGCAGAACCCAAATGGGACTGTGGACAGCACTGATATTGCAGGCTTGGACGTGAAAAACTACAATGCACCAAAAGGAGGAAACAATTTGTTGGGACACATTGGATTCAATTTTGAGCAATTATACTCCGTTTCTGGTGAGCCAAATACCGCCCAACCCTTGGTTTGGGCGCAGGTTGACCACGACTGGCTTCTTGTTGCGTCCAAATTGGAGGTTAGAGACCCATTTATAAAGATTTTCTTCCTTAATAATTCATCGTAATTACTTTTTTTTGAACTTTTTGGGAAATAAAAAGATAAAAAAAATAATGAAGACAGAATGAGTTTTTCGTGGTTCCAAAAAATTTGGATAAAGAGATGAACAAATAATTTGTATTGGAAAATTACACTGTATGAAAACATTAAATATGTTTGTAAATCACATGCATATAGGTTGTGCTTAGTAACTTTCATTGTATTATATTGTATTGTACTATCACAATACAATATGGAATTTGGTTCATGACATATTGCACAAGGGATTAACATGCAATTTTTTTAAAATTTGAGGTTAAAGTTTATTTTTAGAAAATTATGGGATCAAAAAATAATTTTTAAGTTAAAGAAATCAAAACATGTTTTTTAAAAGTATGGGGACAAATGCAAGTTTTAAAAATAACACGGTCAAAATATAATTTTTAAAAATTTAGGGGCCAAAATGTAATTTCAAGATATGTAAATTGGCCCTCAATTTTCAAAAAATTATAGGTTTCGCCTTTACACCATGTTGTCCTTATATCTAGACCCTGTATTAGCATAATCTCAATCCCATATCAATCCAACTGCAACATGAAGTGTGGATCCGATAGAGAATTATATAATACAATATATATAAAAGTGGGTCGTATATTATAATATGACATAATCATATTAATTTACAATTTTTGTTAACTTATACTGTACTATGTTCACACAAGACATTGTTTAGCATATTATTCTATAATTCGGTGCTTTAATACAGTCCATCAAACATAGCCGTAGTGTTTTTGTCTCTGATCTTAAATATTTGAGAAAATGTCGATTCAACTTCAATAGAGTGCTGATCTGCTACATATTTTCTTGATTGAATTGCAATTTCAATTTTTTTAAACTATTTTCAGGGGATTGAACTACAACAATGTGTGAATTCTAGTTTATGCCTCAAAGAGAAGCCCAAGCTAGTTGTGGGTCTCAAGGGCTCGACATCCAACATTTTTGTAGACAATGCAGCTTATAGGGATTTCCTTGTTAAGACTTTTAAGGTTTCATCCTCAGACATGGAGAGTTCAGCTGTTGTAATGGCAAGTTCCTACCCACATATTTATAATTCCTCTTGTTTCTCTTACATTTTTATTTGAAAAATAGTTGATTCCTATAAATCTATAGGGCTTGGATATATACAAACATATGCAGAAGAAATATGACATTTATTTGGAGCAACATTAACATTGAAAATATATAATTTTTTGGTGTTATATAATTAAATAAGTGTTATGTCAAATAAATATCATAATTTCCTAATACGACTAGAGGACCTAACAATGGCACATACACATAGACATATATACGTGCATGCGTGTGTGTGTATATCACAATATCTCATAACAATGTTATTGAATTTGCAGACAAGTTTGTCAAATGGCTTCCGAGTGATTGTAATTAGAGGGCTATCAGACGTAGCTGGAAAACAAGAAGGACAAAACGCAATTGATACCTTCGGATCCCTTGCAGCTCTCAATACTGCAAATTCTGTTATTCGGTTTTTGAAAGAACTACCTGCCGAGATGCATCATCGTCATACATAAATAATCAATTTGTAACTTTTTTTTTAATCGGATTGAACTCTATTCGTTATAACTGTTATACCACCTTATTGAAGAGTCAAAGTCAGTATTACATATCATCAATTTGATGTGGTTGAGTCTTAATTCTTCGATTTGAGTTTGGGCCTTAGTAGCAAGAAGCTTTCAGCAAGGAGATAGCTTAACATTAATGTTTAGGAATAACTAAGCCCCGGCTTAGAGGGGATAGCTGAACATTTATGTTGAGAAGCAACTAAACCCCACCTAAGAAAAGATAGCTCAACGTTTATGTTGAGTAACAATTAAGCCCCGGCCTAGAGGGTATAGCTCGACATTTATGTTGAGGAATCATTATGCCTCAATTTAGAGGGATAGCTCAACAGTTATGTTGAAAAATAATTATGCCTTCTTAAGAGGACACTAAACCTCCTAATCTTGCTCAGTCTTTCAAGATTCAATCTATCCCCTTCCGGTTCTAGGGAATCCTTTTATAGTAGAAGGTTGTCTATGTCCCCAACTTCTCTTTACCTAGAGGGGATAACTCATCATTTATCTTGAGAAGCAACTAAGCCCCGCCTAAGAGGAGATAGTTCAACATTTATGTTGAGAGATAATTATGCCCTGGCCTAGAGGGTATAGCTCAATGTTTATATCAAGAAACAACTATACCCCGAAGTAGAGGGATAGCTCAACATTCATGTTGAGGAATCATCAAACCCAACTTTACAACTAAAACCATAGTGGAATGCAATTAGAGACCATTCTCCACTACTTTCTGAAAAGGACGGGGTAAGCGTTGACAACTGTTGTCATGATGAGGTAACTACCATTGTCATGATAGGGTAACTGTCCACGACTGCAACAATACTTGATGCCTAAATTTTAAGGCATGAGGGACACAATACCTAAAGAGAAAATAGCAGGAAGGACGTGATTGAGGAGATGTAATGAAGTAACTAACTAGATAGACACACTACAATAGAAAGGGAGGAGACTCGAAAAAGGCCGAAACTAAGAATTATAGGGATTATTATGTCGACATTGTTCTAAAAGTAAGGGAGTGAAATTGAGTGTGTATCTAACTTCATCAATAGTGAAAGAAAACAGAAGATGTAGGCATTTCTTGACCAAACTACTATAAATTTCTTGTGTTGTTTTTTTTTCTTTCTATCTTTCTTGTTTTTATATTTTTCTGAGTTTTTTGCTATTCTGATCCATCTCAACCAAGTTTTCATTTCGAAAATTTGGTTTTTGGTTGTTGTTGAAATTTAACTGTCAACAATAACATAAATAATAATGCAATTGATAATTTGGTCCTTGTCTTTATGGTAAAGACAATTGTCAAATGTATTTTGAGTCTGTTTTAATATATATATATATACACACACACACACATATATATCTATATATACATGGATGAGTTTTCAATTAAAAAATCTCCATTGGTTATTACCGATCTAATTATCATAATAATTCTGTTATACTTTAAAAGCTTAATTCTACACTTTTCTTTTAACTCATTTGAGAGACTTTAATAATATGGGAAAAGGATGAGCTGAACACTGAACAAGGGAAAATCCATTTGAAACAGGAGAGAAACACCATGTCGTTGCTCAACATGTGAACAAGGCCATGTCATCCGTACTCAACATGTGAGCAAGGCCATGCCTTTTTAAAAATTTATGCCTTGATTAGTAATTTATGCCTCTCCTCATCTCAAGTTTGTTGAAAGTATCTTTCCTTTCACTTTTCTTCAACCTCATAGCAATCGTCCCTAGTCCAAACCATATATAGTTGTCTTCCTCCCATGTTTAGCATCTCTGTTCTTTCCTTACCACCACTCGACACATCATCTCCACCTCTGACAATCATAGCTTTATCATCTTCACCACCTCTTCCCCCTTGGCCTAGCCCGCCAGCCAACCCAATTCATCATCCTAACCTTACACCTCTACAGAACAAGTTAACCATTTACATGGCCTACATGAGTCTGAATCCATAGAAATTTCCAACTCTACCTCCTAAACCTAGCCTTCTATGATCTCTCCTTCACCCCCACCTATGTTATTGTCACCCATTTAAAAAATAACATCCATAAACCCGTCCAAAAACTTGACTTAACTGTTCAACTTTCCTTATCTAAAGTTCTTGAACCTACCATAGTCACCCAAGCCATCAAAGACCACAAGTGGCATCAAGCTATGTTAGAAGAATATGACGCTCTTTTTCAAAATGATACATAGAAACTTGTTCTCTAAAAAGAACCTTGTTGGTGCCAGTAGATTTTCATACTGAACTTCTTCTTGATGGTTTTGTTGATAGGTACAAAGTTTGCCTAGTGGCTAAGGGGTTTCACTAATGCCCTAGAATTGATTATTATGACACTTTTATTCCTGTTGTCAAGCCCACTACGATTCACCTAGTCCTTAGTCTTTCTATTAGTTGTGGCTAGTCCTTATGGCAACTCGATGTCAACAATGCCTTTTCTCCATGATCACTTATTTGAAGATGTCTTTATGGCTCAACCACAACAGTTCTTGATCACAATCATCCCAATTATGTCTGTAAACTTTGTAAGCAATCTATGGTCTTAAACAAGCTCCTCGAGGCTTGTATCATAGTTATGCAAGTTTCATGTCTCCTCTGGCTTCACTAATTCTCATGTCGACGCCTCTGTCTTTATTCTTAACATAAGTGGTAACATGATCTATCTTCTAGTCTATATTGACAATATTATTGTTACAAGTGACAATGGTGGAGAAGAAGTGCAGAAGTTTATTATGTTCCTCTCTCAATGATTCTCTCACAAAGATATTGGGCCTCTTACCTACTTTCTTGGCACTGAAGTTACTTCGCATCTGTCACGCCCCGGGGTACAGGAGGTGACGTGATGGATTAATTAAGTTAATTAAGTGAAAATTTAGTTAAAAATTAGGTTTTAGAATTAATTTTATTAGTAAAAATGTGATAATTTTAAAATCGTTTATTTAAAGCTAGCAGTTATAATATTTGAACAAATGAGACTAACAAAATAAACAATAAGGAAACAGTAAAAACAATCAAAATATAAGGTGAGGCGAAAATGGGTCCCACTGATCCACATCTTGTGCACACACATAGTACTGACAATATTGTAATACAACCACAGTCTAGAAATAAAGAAAGTTAAGAATTTACATGCCTTGTTTTGCTATAATACAACCTACCAAAATCTTTTACTGGTTACAAGTTTGGACAACGGACTCTTCTCCGATCTTAAGCTGATATCCACCTAGGGGTAAGATTTTAAAACAAATAAAACGTGAGCGAAAGGCTCAGTAGGACTATATTTTGAAAATATTTAACTTTAAAAGAAATTTCATTAATCAAATAAACATGTAGAAAATGAAATAGAATAAACAAATAAATAGATAAAAATTTAATACGAACTTTCCTTACCAAAGTAAATTAAATGGGTTGGCCAGAAAGAATACCATATTCTTTCCCTAGAAAAACCATATGTATTTCACCACCGTAGTGGCCCAGTTGGGTTTCGGGACCTGCCCCCAAGGTCACGCACTACACGACCTGATCTCTGATATGGCATCATGCCCCAAAATATATATATATATATAT
>CAMOHE010025426.1:0-16956 GCA_946598075.1 Artocarpus hirsutus | reverse complement strand
TTCATTATGAGGTTTATTATGAAATCCACCTCAATCTACTGTTTGTGGGAACATTCAATAAAATCCTTTTTCAATCAGTTATTTAAAACATTTGATAAAAATCCCTTTTTGGTCAAAAATCATTTTAAAAAATTCAGGTTACCAAAGAAAATGGGTAGAAGTCCTACCTTAATGCTCGTGCCGGTGTCCCACAGCGTAATCTCGTTCCGCTATACGTTAGCTCTGCGGATCCATGCCTAACCTTAAATGAAAATTAGGTCTATTAGTATCTAGCGTGATATTCTCTATGTTACTAAATCATCTCATGGTATCCTAGTGTGCCATTTAGGTTTGTAAAATCATTTTATAAAGTTAAAATTTCAATCAGGGTTCAAAATAGTGAAAACGGGTGAAAAATCATAAAATTTCATCATGTCCGGTCGGCCTGTCGGTCACCCTAGTTCGGTGGGCCGAACTATGTAGTTCGGCTTGCCGGAGGTCCAAGTTCGGTCGGCTAAACTTTTCTAGGTTTGGCCTACTAGTCGGATGAATCTGGCCTACCGAACACTTGAATTCGGCCTGTCGAATACGAAGTTCGGCTTGCTGATCTGAAAAAATTCTAGAATTTTCCAAGCACGGGTCTTGGCCTCCCCAAGCCTAAATCTTCAATTTCAACCTGTTTTCTCAATTCTCAGGCATGTGCAATGATCATAATTGATAAAAAAAACATAGTAGATTACTTTTTAATGCTTTAAAACAAGTTTTAAACAAAATTTTTAGAAAAATCTGAAAATAGAGAAAAATAGAGAAAAATGAAAAATCTTGATTTAAATCCGTTTTTAATGAAACAAAGCTTGTATTCTAGTCATTCTAAGTTCATCTAACCTAGATTGAAAGATTTCTAAGCTTAGAAAAGCTTAGATTTCAAAATGCAAGAAAATTTGAAAAATTGAAAAAGTTTAGAAAATTTGAAACTAACCTCGAATCAAAGCTTTAAATCGAGTTTGTGGTTGCTCAATCGTGTTCCTGAGCCTCTAATCCACTAACCCGAAGCTTGAGATTAAATTTTGTTTCAAAATTTTTGAGAGAGAATGAGAGAGAGTGAGACCGTGAGAGAGAGGAAGAGAAAACAAGAGAGAGAGAGAGATGGGCGAGAATGAGGGAAAGAGAGAGGGAGAGTGAGGTTTTTATAAAGAGAAAGGAAGCAGTTTTCAATACCACGTCTTGCACGTGGTTTTCCAAAGTGGGACGTGTTGGTCATTTGATAAATTGTTTTGTTTCAAAATTTAAAATAACAATTAAAAATAATTAAGAGTAATTAAAAATCACTAAAATAATCAAAAATATCATTAATTTAGAAATTTCACATAATGATCAAATTAAGTTTAAAATATTCATTATGGCACACTAAATCATCATTTTACACATTAATAACATTTAATTAATTTCAGGGTGTTACAACTCTCCACCCACAAAAGAAATTTCGTCCTCAAAATTTACAAATTGATTCAAAACAAAACAAATGCGGATACAACCCCCACATATCCAACTCTGACTCCTAAGTGGCTTCATCAACCCTATGATGTTGCCACACGACCTTAACTAACGGAATCCCATGACGGCGTAAACTAATCACTTTACGGTCGATAATCTAGATCGGTACTTCTTTATACGTCGTGTCTTCCTGAATCTGCACTTTCTGGAATGAAACGATCTTATCCTGCTTAGGTGGACACTTTCGAAGCATTGACACATGAAATACGTTGTGAACATGCGAAAGTTTCGAAGGAAGGTTGAGTCGATAAGCAACCACACCTAGGCGTTGAGTAATCTTGAACGGTCCAACATATCTTGGCGTGAGTTTTTCGTTTACTCCGAATCGCGAAATGCCTTTTGAGGTGATACCTTCAAAAGAACAAAGTCTCCAACCTCAAATTCTAAGGGTTGACGTCTTTTATCCGCATATCTCTTATGCCGACTCTGAGCTGCTTTCAGTCGATCTCGAATCACGATGATCTTCTCATTTCTATCGTAAATCTCATCTGGCCCAAGCATAATCCTATCTTTCAGTTCAGCCCAACACACTGGTTATCGACACGGCCGTCCATATAGTGCTTCAAACGGTGCCATACGAATACTCGATTGATAACTATTGTTGTATGCGAACTCCGCCAGATGTAGATACTTCTTTTAGTTCCCTCCAAAATCCAATGCACGAGCACGTAACATGTGTTTGAGGATTTGGATAACCCGCTCAGATTGCCCATCAGTCTGAGGATGAAATGCCGTGCTGAAGTTCAAATCTGTGCCCATAGCCTCCTAGAAGCTCCTCCAATATTTGGCATTAAACCTGGTATCCCTATTTGATGTGATGGACAAAGGAACTCCATGCAATCTTACTATGTTCTGCAGATACAATTCCCCAAGAATCCTCCTTGAACATGTCAACTTGAATGGAATGAAATGAGCTGACTTCGTTAACCTATCTACCACGACCCAAATCGCATCGTGTCGCTGCTCTGTCCTTGGCAATCCGGTAAGAAAATCCATTGTCACGTGTTCCCATTTCCATCCTAGAATAGGAAGCAGTTGAAATTGACGTACTGGCTTCTGATGCTCGGCTTTCACCTGAAGACAAGTCGTACATTTGGCCATGTATTCCTAGACTTTTTTCTTCATTCCTCTCTGCCAATATTGCCTCCTAAGATCACGGTACATCTTCGTGCTTCCTAGATGAATGGCGAACTAAGACTTCTGAGCTTCGTCCATGACAGTCTTCATTACTTTTGCAATTGCTGGAACCGCTAGACACTCCCTGAAGTACAACGATCCATCTGCATGTATCCTCCATTCTTCAAACTGTTCTCCATTTTGAATTTGCGTCCAGATTCCCTGAAGATGTTGGTCCTGCCACTGATTTTGCTTCACCATCTGAATAAGAGCTGGGGTCGTCTCCATATGGTACACCGAAACACGATCGTATTCGTCATGATACTGTAGCCCAAACTCACTCACTGTTGCATCCTTCTTCTAGTCTTCAAGAGCCAAACAAGCGAGAATCCCTGAAAACTTCTGACTAAGTGCATCTGCAATGATGTTAGCTTTCCTGGGATGATACTACAGCGCGAAATCATAATCATCCATGTATTCTATCCATCTTCGCTGCCGTAGGTTCAAATCCCTCTAAGTAAACAAATACCTCAAACTCTTGTGGTCAGAGAAACCTGAAATGTCACCCCGTACAGATAACATCTCCAGATGTTCAGCACGTGAATCACTACTACAAGCTCTAAATCGTGAGTAGGGTAGTTCCGCTCATGAGGTTGTAACTGTCTCAATCCGTATGCTACCACGTGTCCATGCTGCATCAGTACACACCTGAGTTCGCGTCCTGAAGCATCTGTATAAACTTCGTACGGCTCTTCATTGTTGGGAATAATCAACACTGGTGCTGAAGTCAACCGATTCTTTAATTCTTGAAAGGCAAGCTCACATTATTCGTTACACTTGAACCTGACATTTTTCTTAACCAATCTTGCCAACGGTGCTGCTATCTTCGAGAAGTCCTTCACAAATTTCCTATAATATCCTGCAAGTCCCAAGAAACTACAAATCTCTACCACATTCCTCGGTTGTTTCCAATCCACTATGGCTTCTATCTTTGACGGATCCACTGAGATACCATGCTCGAAGATAACATGACCCAAAAATTTGACCTCTGTTAACCAGAATTCACACTTTTCCTTCTTGGCATACAATTGATGCTCTCGTAGAGTTTGAAGCACGATCCTGAGATGCTGCTCATGCTCCTTCCAAGTCTTAGAATAAATCAAGATGTCATCGATGAACATGATCACAAACTGATCCAAGTAAGGCCTGAATATCCTGTTCATCAAATCCATGAAAGCTACCAGAGTGTTCGTTAATCTAAACGGTATTACCAAAAATTAAAAATGTCCATACCGAGTCCTGATAGCTGTCTTAGGAATGTACTCTTCCTTAATCCTAAGTTGATGATATCCTGACCTTAAATCTATCTTCGAGAAGTACCGCGAGCCTCCCAACTGATCAAATAACTCGTCGATCCTAGGCAGAGGATACTTATTCTTCACTGTGACCCGATTCAACTGTCGATAATCTATACATAACCTGAGAGTCCCATCATGCTTCTTTGCAAACAAAACCGGTGCTCCCCATGGTGATATGCTATTCTGGATGTATCCCTTATCAGCAAGTTCCTAAAGCTGCTTCCTGAGTTTTTTCATTTCTGCCGACGCCATCTGGTAAGGTGTTATAGAAATCGATGCTGTTCCAGGAAACAATTCAATACCAAATTCAATTTCTAGATGTGGTGGCAATCTTGGTAGCTCGTCGGGGAAGACATCTTCAAATTCGTCTACCATTGGAATCGCTGCATGTCCTCTCGAAACACTAGGCTTTCCTTCTAAATTCATGAGAAAAATATAACAAGTCACATTCTTCCACCCTCTGAGACACGCCCTTATGAGACGCTCACTCATTAGCCGATCACTACCACCTTGATAAGTGATTACCGTCCCCCAATTTAACACTAGGGTTACTTTCCTAAGTTGGTAGTCTACCACTAATCCATCCCTAGGATTACATCATATGATCTCATGGGGTTTATAATCAAATCACCTTTCAAAATCTCATCCCCAATCTTTATTTTACAAGCTTTACAAATACTATTCACACACACCCGCCCCAAGGGTGAAGCTATAACTAAAGTTCATCAAACTCTTCCATTTCTAATCCCAAGGCATGTACAAATGAGCTCAAAATGAGAGAATGAGTGGCACCCAGTATCAAATAATACATTTGCTAAAGACTAAAAAACCATAATCGTACCATCGACAACTGCGTTACTAGTCTGAGCACCTGAACTCCTTGATGTCATCACGTGAACCTATACTGGAGCTTTCCCTTTTCCTCTACCAACATTGCTAGGTCCTGGATTAGCTAGCCGATACTGCTGCTATGATGTCGACTGCACACTGGCTGTACTCGACGCTTGGTATTGAGGGATATTACGCTGAACGTTCTGCTATTGATGTCCTTGTGCTGAATATGGCAGTTGCTGAGGAGGGAACTGATGAAACGAAAGCTGAGGGTACTGCTAAGGCTAAGGTAGAGTTTGAAGCTGGGGCTGACGACTAGCTCCTTCTCTGGTCTAGAATCCTAGGCGAGCACTCATGATCAGGCAATTACTCTTGATGTGTCCCGGCTGCTGGCAATAGTGACAATGGAAGCTGTAGGGGTTGTTGTGCCCGCTACTAGATGAACTGCTGCTGCCGCTATTTGTGCCACCCTATTTGTTCTTTCCTAGAGTCAGTTGACTACTGATGCTCCTCCTACCGTTCCTCTGTGGCCCTCCTGATGTCTTGGCTCGATTCTCATAGTACTGTGCGTAATCATTTTCCACTGATATTGCTGATGACACAAGCTCACCAAAATTCCTGAGTCGCAAGGCAACCACCTGTCGTCGAATAGGGGCTTCAAGTCTTTCTTGGAATTTGATGCACTTTTCACATTTTGATGCCACTGCAGATGGAGCAAACCTGGCCAATTCATTAAACTTTGCTTCATATTCCTATACTGACATATCACCCTGTTGCAACCTATAAAATTCTGCCGCCTTTTAATCCCTGTATCCCTGCGAAAAGTAGCGATCATAGAACAGCTCCTCAAACCCGTCCCAACTGACGTTACCATTGTTTTCTAGGCGTTTTGTTTGCTTCCACCAAGTATTAGCACCACCTTCAAACTTATATCCGTAAATTCCACACGATACTCTGTTGGCACACCAAGAGTATCCAGATGCTTCACGATAGAATCTAACCAATATTCTGCCACTCGCGGGTCCTCATTTCTGTCAAAAGTCAGAACAGACGCATGTCAAAACTCTTTAAAGTACAAGTGCTCGCGATTAGCCTCGGAATCATCCAGCCTTGCCCTAGTTGCCATCTGCTGGAATGTAGCAAACATGGCCATCATCATGCCCTCATCATTTCCAAACTCGGCATCAGCAGTCGAACGTCGTCTAGGTGCCATTCTCTCAATTCTAAAAACAAAATTTGGACTATTAGTGGTATTTCATTGTCGTACTATGTGTGTACAATTTCTAAGGTTCATAACCTTGTGCTCTGATACCATTCTGTCATGCCCTGGGGTACGGGAGGTGACGTGGTGGATTAATTAAGTTAATTAAGTGAAAATTTAGTTAAAAATTAGGTTTTAGAATTAATTTTATTAGTAAAAATATGATAATTTTAAAATCATTTATTTAAAGCTAACAGTTATAATATTTGAACAAATAAGAATAACAAAATAAACAATAAGGAAACAGTAAAAACAATCAAAATTAAGGTGAGGCGAAAATGGGTCCCACTGACCCACATCTTGTACACACACATTGTACTGATAATATTGTAATACAACCATAGTCCAGAAATAAAGAAAGTTAAGAATTTACATGCCTTGTTTTGCTATAATACAACCTACCAAAATCTTCTACTGTTCGCAAGTCTGGACAGCGGACTCTTCTTCGATCCTAAGTTGATATCCACCTAGGGGGTAAGATTTTAAAACAAATAAAACGTAAGCGAAAGGCTCAGTAGGACTATATTTTGAAAATATTTAACTTTAAAAGAAATTTCATTAATCAAATAAACGTGTAGAAAACAAAATTGAACAAACAAATAAATAGATAAAAATTTAATAAGAACTTTCCTTACCAAAGTAAATTAAATGTGTCCACCAGAAAGAATACCATCTTCTTTTCCTGGAAAAACCATATGTATTTCACCACCATAGTGGCCCAGTTGGGTTTCGGAACCTGCCCCCAAGGTCATGCACTACACGACCCGATCTCTGATATGGCATCATGCCCCAAAATATATATATATATTTCTTTTCTTGATTATAAAAATCTCTTTTTACCAAATATAATCAGTTACATTCATTATGAGGTTTATTATGAAATCCACTTCAATCTACTATTTGTGGGAACATTCAATAAAATCCTTTTTCAATCAGTTATTTAAAACATTTGATAAAAATCCCTTTTTGGTCAAAAATCATTTTAAAAAAAATCAGGTTACCAAAGAAAATGGGTAGAATTCTTACCTTAATACTCGTGCCGGTGTCCCACAACGTAATCCTGGTCCGCTATACGTTAGCTCCGTGGATCCACACACAACCTTAAATGAAAACTAGGTCTATTAGTATCTAGTGTGATATTCTCTATGTTACTAAATCATCTCATGATATCCTAGTGTGCCATTTAGGTTTATAAAATCATTTTATAAAGTTGAAATTTCAATCGGGATTCAAAATAGTAAAAACGGATGAAAAATCACAAAATTTCATCATGTCCGATCGGCCTGCCGGTCGCCCTGGTTCGGCCTACTGGAGGTCCAAGTCCGATTGGCTGAACTTTTCCAGGTTTGGCCTCCTGCGGATGAATCCGGCCTGCCGAACACGAAGTTCGGCCTGTCGATCTGGAAAAATTCTAGAATTTTTCAAGCATAGGTCTCACCCTCTCCAAGCCCAAATCTTCAATTTCAATCTGTTTTCTCAATTGTCAGGCATGGGTAATGATCATAATTGATAAAAAAAATATAGTAGATTACTTTTTAATGCTTTAAAACAAGTTTTAAACAAAATTTTTAGAAAAATCTGAAAATGGAGAAAAATAAAAAATCTTGCTTTAAATCCATTTTTGATGAAACAAAGCTTGTATTCTAGTTATTCTAAGTTCATCTAACCTAGATTGAAAGATTTCTAAGCTTAAAAAAGCTTAGATTTCAAAATGCAAGAAAATTTAAAAAATTAAAAAAGTTTAGAAAATTTGAAACTAACCTCGAATCAAAGCTTTAAATTGAGATTGTGATTGCTCAATCGTGTTTTTGAGCCTCCAATCCACTAACTCGAAGATTGAAATTGAATTTTGTTTCAAAATTTTTGAGAGAGAATGAGAGAGAGTGAGACCGTGAGAGAGAGGAAGAGAGAACAAGAGAAAGAGAGAGATGGGCGAGAATGAGGGAGAGAGAGGGAGAGTGAGGTTTTTATAAAGAGAAGAGAAGCAGTTTTCAATACCACGTCCCGCGCATGGTTTTCCAAAGTGGGACGTGTTGGTCATTTGATAAATTATTTTTTTTCAAAATTTAAAATAACAATTAAAAATAATTAAGAGTAATTAAAAATCACTAAAATAATAAAAAATATCATAAATTTAGAAATTTCGCATAATGATCAAATTAAGTTTAAAATATTCATTATGGCATACTAATTCACCATTTTACACATTAATAATATTTAATTAATTTTGGGGTGTTACAGCATTCCAATAGTTTGCTTAAGTCTCAATCTTGCTACACAGTCGATATTCTTGCTTGTACACACATGACAAATGCCAAGCTTGTCCCAACTCCTCTTACGCAATTGCAATGCTTGCTCTTTTTACTGGTACAATGCTATCTGACCCTACTGAGTATTGGACTATTGATGAAAAACTATAGTATTTATCACTAACACAGCTTGATATTGCCTTTAGGGTGAATAAATTTATAACACTTGAGAAATTTACAAGTTTAAATTTGGAATTTAATCAAGATTTAAATGATGATTTTCTTTATAAAATTTTGTATTTGTTAATATGAAATTTTGTGATCTAGATGCAATGAAATTCAGGCAATAATTTCATATGCATTGCATGTGCATTTTTTATGAATTAGTTGTATGCAAATTATGTACAAATTCAATGAGCTTAATGCTCAAAAATTTGTTAAGTACTTTAAGAGAAAAATTAGTGTCACAAGAATTATTGCTAAATTTAATTGTTGTGACAAATACCCATAGAGTAAATATTAAGTATGTGTTAATGAGATTAGATATCATGCCAACGTCTTAACCAATGTGTAAGTTGTCAGTTTATTAGTGAGTTTAACTAGTTCAACTTGAAGTATATATAGTCTAACTAGAGTTGGAATATAGAACATAGAGACACTTAGAATGGAAAAGTGGGCAGTACAGTAGGATAAATCAGAGTTAAATCCATACAAATAGGTGAACTATTGTGATGGAATTAAATAGTATTAGTTTTATAGTAACCCAGGATATTTTTAGACTGTTAATAAAAATATCTCCTTAGTACCATACTAACAATATAAGAAAAATATAGTTTTGGATAAAATTGTAAGGTTATGGATCAAAATGTCATCCAAAGTAGCCTATTCTTCAATCAGAAATCAAAATAATTTTATCTTCCCTCTCTCCCTCTTGCTCTATCTTGTTTCTCTCTCTTCCATGACCAACCACCATGTTGATCACTATTTCGGTGTCTATTTTCCACACAATCGATGTCTTTGGAAAGCTCTCGCTGAGCAAAGTTCAACAACATGTTATGGTGATTGTAGCTCCACCAGAGAAGGCTGGATGCGCTGTCTAAAACCGTTAAAAATCATAACTTTTGATCGAGATATCTTTGTCATCTAACTTCTTATCGACCTGAGTTTGGTCTCTATAGACTCAGAGTGATGAGAGGAACAAAGTCCTATAGGTGGCACTGTCAAATTTCAACTAAAGTAGCGTTGTCGGAGCCGCCGTTGTTTCCCATCGCGTGTCATCTGATTTTACTATTTTCGATAGCTTTGAGATGCACCACCATAAGAAAAATATTTTTAGAAGGACGGATAATGAAACCCCTTAATCAATTTAAAGATTCCATGGCTAGAGTATTGTTGTCTATGTTGCTTGTTGTGGCCGAAACCCTAAGTCCAAATCTACTATGTTAGAGGCTGAGTTTGGTGAAATTAACTACACCATTGGACTCAAAAAGGTCGATTTAGGGGGGTAAACCCTAGCTCAGCTACCAACAGAGCCTAGTCAATACAAGTCAAAATCGATCAACGTTGGTCAAAGTCATCAAAGCTAGTAAATGGTTGATCAAAAATTCAAAATTTGAAAATTGCCTTCCCAACCTCCAATTGACAATCTGAGTCTAGTTCCTAGCTTGTTTCAACATTCTGAATGCAACAGTGGTCTTCGTTCAGACCAATTCTACTCAATTAGAACTCATTTGGTATCGATTGTATGTAGATAGAGGCAACGGAGTCAAGAACAAGTTTTCCAACACTTTAGAAATATCCAAGAATCATTCTTAGCAGTCCACAATCCCTCAAGATTGTTCTTGAGAATGCTTCTTGGACTATAGACTAACGAGGTACAACTAAAATCGTATTGCTTAGAAGCTAGACAAGTTTCAAATTTTACCTATAACATGAATAAATGGTTTTCATATGCTCTATACATGTTTGAAATATGTTTGCATTTGTTATGTTTATTATTTTTTATGCCAAGTTATGAAATAAAGTATGCTCAGCATTTGTTATGCATATTATTTTAAATCCAAGTCATGACCTACAATATGTTCACTTAGTTTACAAGATTTATAAACTAAAGAGGAGATAATTAAATGTTGTACCAACCTCTACTCAGGTGAGGATTATAAGTCTCCTGACCCAAGGAGAGCATCATATCAAGTTAAGTTATGACCTTGGAGTTTGATGGTCATGTGCATTGGTATGCACATTTGGACTCATAGTTCAAGATAAGATAAGAATATTGATGATAAGATGTTCATAATTGAGCATAAATGAACTCATACAAGTTATAGCTAGTATTTTTTTTTTTTTTTTTTTGAAGAAATGTTTTACGATAAAAGTTTTTTATAGATGTTTTATGAGAAATGTTTTATAAGGAATATTTTTATGTTTTGTGGGATATGTTTAGACTTGTTGAGCAAAAACATAATTAGTTCCTTCTTGCTATAGGAAACCCTGCCAATAGGCTAGTAGGATCATTCAACGGGCTTAGCACAGTGGTGGGACAGATGTGAAGATCGAGCTATAGATACCACTATAGTTAATTTCTTCTTTTTGAAAGTCTTTTTATTTAATAAAGTATGTAATGGTCTAGTAGCATACTAGTATTACATTTGACAAGATAGTTTTAATATGTAGTTTTTATTCTTAAGAAAGAAAAAAAGAAAAGAAAGTGTTTTAAAAAAAATTTTTGTGACTACCAAAAGAAATAATAATGATTATGTTTTAAAAGAAAAAGGAAAAGGAAAAATTATTCCACAATTAATGAATAAGTATGCCTATTCTTTTTATGAGTAAGATTTTTTTTTTTTTTTTTTTTTTTATGAATGAGTATGATTATGTTTAAGTAGTTTCCGAATTTATTTTCTTACTAGTTAGTAAGATTAAGATTAAGAAATTAAGTTTAAGCATGTTAAGTAACAGATCGAAATAGTTGGCTCATCGCAAAATTGTCCTAGTTTATGCACCAACCTATCAATGAATACTTGAATGTAGTGAAGTGGCTTTTACGCTATCTCTATGGGACTTTTGACTACAGTTTTGTTCTTCAACATCAATCTTCCTTGTCTCTCCATGCTTTTTTTTTATGCTGTCTGAGCAAATAATAAGGATGATTTCACTTTTGCCAGCACCTACCTTATTCACCTAGGCTACAATCGTATCTCATAGAGTTCAAAGAAGCAACACACCATAGCCCTTTCCTCTACTGAAGTGGAATACCACTCTGTTGCTGCCACTATTGCAAACTTGAGTTCGATATGCTTTTTTCTAACTAAACTTTGTGTTCATCTTCCTCAATAGCCAATGATCTACTGTGACAATGTTGATGCAACTCATCTTTGCTCAAATCCAATTTTTCATTTTTGCATAAAACATGTTACTTTAAATTATCATTTTATTTGTGAACAAGTTTAAAGTAGTGCTCTTCGTGTGCCAAATGTCTCCTCCAAGGATCAATTTGTAGATGTTTTCACTAAACCACTTCCGCAACTCGTTTTCTCACTCTATAGTCTAATCTCCTCCCAAATATCTATCTTGCAAGGGCATATTAGAGAAAAAAAATAGATATTGTATTTATTTCAATGTGTAAATATCTAGTATTTAAATGTCTACCGATTTTGTTCAAGTTTTGATGGAATTTTTATGGAATGGTATGGGTTTGATGTCAAAGGAATTTAGAAGCTTTCAAGTGTCAAAAAGTGAGGACAAGCACCTAGGAATGATTAGGAAAAATCCTAATCTCATAAGCTATGTTAAAGTTTATAATTTTTGTTTATGTATACCATGTGTTTGGCGTGTGTATAGGCTATGGCTTGTAAAAGAAACTTTATAGTATGACTATGATATGATATGTATGTATGATGGAGATGAATCATCTCTAGAAACTACGGTTTTATGTGGTTAAAAACCAGTTTGAAAGACTGTGCCCTAAAACAAAGTTTTGATGCTTTTACCAAAAATGGTGATTTTGTTGGATTTTCAAGCAACCTAAATTTTAGGAAGAATGCTAGATCTACCCAAAACAGTAAGAGTAACAAGTTTTACGAGCAAAGTTTTGTAGAATTCTAAAAGGACTAAATTGAAAAGATTATTTCAAACGCAGTAGATTTGAAAATTAGTTCAAAAGTCCAATGCAAGGCTAGATTGAAGGAAAGTTAAAAAACAAAAATTGTAGATCTCATTGAAACAGATTAAAATTACAAACGGTTTGTGAAAATTTTATAGCAATTTCAAGTTATGAATTTTAGGAGATTTTAAGCACAAAATTTCACAAAAAGGAAAACGCTATGAAATTTTTTGAAGTTGACCAAGAAGCTTTTGTAAGCTTTTAGTCCTTGTGAAAAATTAAACATTTTGGTAGAAAGCAATCGTTTTGTGGTCTTGGGGGAAAAATGTAAAGATTTTGTGTTTTGGGCTAGAATTGTAAAACCGTGTGAAATGAGAATTTTCATTAAAGAATGTTGGTTTCCTGCACTGCTATGGATAGTAAGTAACCACAAGTTCTTAGTTTGAAAGGATCAAAAGTTTTTACCAAGAAAGGAAAAAGATGTACGTTTAAGGGCAAAATTATCATTTTTTGTAAAAAGGCCAAAACGAAAACCAAAGCACCCGATTTAAGAAAACACCCTAAGTGACAATTTTTTCGTAACCTATAAGTAACATGATGGTAAGGTGAAAACAAGAAGTTTAGTAAAGTCATAAGGTTCACGAAAAACCCTTTAACGGTAAAATCGTCATTTTAAAGAAAGCTACTAAAACAGACCTGAGTCCTCTAAACTAGCGAGACGCCCTTGGATGGAAAATATTCCATAATATGTCAAGTAATGAAACCTTCAAGTAAGATGGGAAATTTAACTAAGGGACATGTAAGTTAAGTAAAGGAAAGGTAAATCGATAGGAAATGAAATTAAGTCTAAAGAATGAATGGTTAACATATAAGATATATTATCGATCAAGTAAGTTGATAATGAGGAAGTTTGTGAATAGTCGGATATCATTTGAACATAAAATAAAGCTGACTAAGAGAAAGAAAATGAACGAAATGGGAACGCTAGAGCTAAGTCAAAGTAAGTTTCAAACCTCACCTATAATATAAAGAAAATGAATTTCAAATGCTTTGAATATATTTTATGTTTGTGTTTGTTATGCATAAAGTTTTAAAGTTTAAGTAAAGACTTACAATGTATTTGCAACTGTTATGTTTAAAGTATGTTTGCATTTATTACGCATGATGTTTTAAAGATCAAGTCATGTTTTACAACATGTTTGCATTATTTAAATGCCAAGTTATAGCATATGATATGTTAGCATTTAATATGCTCACTAAAGTTAATAAAAAGGTAAAGCAAAGATGATATGTAAGTGTCGTATCAGTCTCCTTGATGTGAAGTTTACAAGTTAAGTTAAAATTATGACTTTGTTCTTTGATGGTCTTAAGTCTTCCACAAGGAAAGTATTATGTTCTCATGATTGATAACGTTGATATGAACACTTATGTTCACAAAATAAAAAAAAGATAAGAATGATGAAAAAAAGCTTAAGTAAGTTATGAACGATATTACAAAACTCATAAATGGATGTTCATAAATGAGCATAATGGAATCATGCATTATGATCTTGCTTGCATTTCTTTTGCATGAAATGTTTTTATGATGTGTTTATTAAAAATATCTTGAGAAATATTTTATGAGGAATGTTTATAAAATACATTTTATAAAAAATGTTTACAAGAAAAGGTTTATGAAGAAGTTTTATGAAAGAAAGTTTTAAATGTTTGTAAGATGATATTTGAACTTATCAAGTGAAAGCTCATTACAAGTTTCTCTATATATAGGTAGTTCTACAGATAGCCAGTATGACTGGTAAAAGAGCTCGGTGTTGCAGTGACAGATAAGAAGGTTGGATATGGATTCCACTACGGTAGTTTTCCATTGCTTAGAGATAAAGTTTCTACTGTTTAACAAAAAACTTTTTCTAAGTTTGAAAAGATGTTTTATCAAAAGTTTTACGAAAGTAAATGTTTTCTTGATAGGTTTTGAAAAATATTTTGAATGATTTTAAACTCAAGTGTTGAGTTATATCTCAACTTTTATTACAATGAAAGTCACAATAGTTTCATGAAAGTTTTTAAGTATGTTTAAAGAAAAAAAAATTTGCTCTTACTAAGTAAGTAAGATTAAGTTTAAGAAATTATGTTTAAGTAAGTTAAGTGACGGTCCAAATAGGTGGGGCATCACAGCTGGAATTTTTTGTGCTTAAACCATAACCTAGTCCTAAACTTGCCCATATTCAATCTTGCATTAATTAAATCGTAACAACTTGAACTTACAAAACCATACCAAAAACACAAATAGAACCTTATTTATATGCCAACAACACCAAAAATATAAACTAAACCAATCTTTAAAGTAACAAGAGAATGGATTAGATCATATACTCTTGAAGAATACAACTCTAGTTTCTACTCTCTTTCCTCTTCATCTTCTTCTTCTTGACTGAGTGGTTTTATGTGAGTGTGGATGGTAGCAAAAAATTAAGATGTAATGGAGAGAAAGTGTTATGGTTTTGCAAAAGTGGAGCAAATGGAGCACTAATAGATTTTTCCTCATATATATATATATATATATATATATATATATATATATATATATCTTGATGTTAATGATCATTATCTTTTAATATGGATTTGCTTAAGCCTTATAAAAAATTGCTGCATCAAGTAGTCAAACTAGATTAGGCTTTTCACTATTCCATGGGTTAAATCTTATCCAATTGTTACCCTGCTTTACCCATAAAAATCTATTGATTTAAGGAAGCAGATAAAACCCCAACTAGTTGGGAAAACTAACTAGCTAATGGAAGATTTTTAGTTCCTATTAGATCTTTAACTTTACTTAATTATATTCTAAGACTAACATCCAAATTAATCGATATTGATGTTAATATTTAATTGCGTAATAAAATTGGACAACATAAACTTGACTTTTCTTGCACTTGTCTAGGAGAGGACATAGTCTTTAACACAATCAATTTTTGAGTTCAAATAGCATTCTTTTCATTGAAAATGCTACTCGCGTAACTCCAATTTTAACTTATAGGCAATCAACGACTTACAATGTATTGGAGTGCTTCTCAGTATACTGTTAACACTGCACTTGACTTGGAATTCTTACAAATCAAATTCTTAAGTTATTAATGGATTAAAATTTACTAGTGGAAAATTATCAACTGAATTTCTCGACCACAAAAAAAAATAAATTTAATTTTAATATTTACTATGGAATTTTGGAATTTATATATTACTTCCATAAATTCTTTAATCACAAAATCAAACATGATATTTTCTATGAAAATCCTTGACTTATATACATAAATTACAATATTTAAATGTAAGATTTTCTCAATCATTGCAGAAAAATCCTTAATTAATTGGCTTATAAATTATTAAATTTTTCCACATATTACAATCCAAAAATTGCTTCTAAATATATTTAGATAATTTATAGAAGAGCATTGACTCTCCAAAAAAGATTTGGGTCAAAGTCACAAAATATGAATTCTCAAAAAAGTTCTTTTAAATAGATTTAAAAACTTGTAACAGACTTTTAATAAGACATTATAAATTTTATTCTAACATTTTAGTACTTATTAGAAAATTGAAAAACCATTTTAACCCATTTAATTTTTAAAAATATGATTCCAAATATTCAAAATCTATAACTTTTACTTCTCTTTTTCTAAAAACTAAAATCTAAAACGAAAGCTCTTAAAGGTTCGGTTGCAAAAGCCTCAAACCTCCTTTTTTGTTTTTTTCCCGAGAGATACAAAAAGTGTGAGATAGTCATGATCATTGTGGCACGAACAATTGTGTTAAGAAACGTAACAACAACAACAAAAAAAATGCATGTCGGAACATGACATTTAGTTATGAAACCACATATCTTTCCCAAATATGTAAAAATGGTAAATTTAATAAGCAAAACATCTCATATATTGATAGATCCAAAAATCTTGGTACAATTAAGAATAGATAATAATCTTCCAATATCGTACACCAACATCACTAACCACTAGTGAATCCTACAAAACCAAAAATAATCAACTACGATGTTGTCTATCTTCAACTCCTCGACTTTGTTTTATGGCAAGAATATTATGCAACACTCATGAAAAAAAAAAAACTATTGTACTTAAATTGAAAAAAAATATTAAAAAACATGAAATCTAGATACGTAGATCTCATAAATCCTGCAACACAACCCACAAAACTCCAAAAAAGGAATAAATTTTACATTAATTCTTGTAGAACTTCATCTCATTAAATAGTTTAAGAATACACTATGACATCCTCTGTCGACAATAAATCAAGCATTACCAAGCATTTACTATGCCAATTAATATCTATAATGCAACAAAAACTCAACTTAATAAACATGTATGATTTTAGTATCATTAATATTAATTAAGTAATACAATTAAATTACATAAAGAAAGTATGACTGAATTTATACAAAAATTGGGCAGCAGAACAACATTAACAATAATGACTAACAACATAGAAAATATATTTTAT
>CAMOHE010025424.1:0-10237 GCA_946598075.1 Artocarpus hirsutus | reverse complement strand
AAAAAAAAAAAAAAAAAACAAACAAATAAACAAACTCGCCGCTTGTATTTTGCTCGCAAAAAATGTTTCGTTGGCAGCCATGTAATGTATATATATATATATATATATTTACACCGATGCAGTCAGGATTCAAAAGGTGTCGTGAAAATTAATTATTGACGCCAGCTAAGCGTCACTAGGCGTGTAAGGAACTAGGCGTGGCTAAATTTAATCCCCGATGCGTTGACCACGTGTTTAATTTTCCCAACGACATCCAGCGAAGTTAACCGATTGTAAAAAGAATAAATTTAACTAATGCCTGCGTAGACGCATAATCAATTTACCGAGGCCTGATCGTGTCGATAACGCGTTCTACAAATATATATATATATATATATATATATATATATGTATTACCGAGGTCTGATCGTGTCGATATATATATATATATATGTATGTATTACCGAGGTGTGATCGTGTCGATAACGCTTTCTACAAAAATATATATATATATATATATAACGCTTTCTACAAATATATATATATATATATGCATTACCGAGGTCTGATCGTGTCGATAACGCTTTCAACAAATATATATATATATGTATGTATGTATGTATATATTTATTCTTACTGAAGCATAAGAATAAATTTTTTTAAGGAAATATTAACTTTTAACAACGCTTCATATTTCTTTTTTTCTTTTCCTTTTATTAGCTGACTGTTGAAGCAATATTATCTGATAATTACTTTAAAACCTTAGTAAATTTACATCAAAGCTTGTTATCCTTTAATTATATAATTGCTAATTTAATTTATTATTCAATGCACCTTCTTAAGTTCTTAATTACTAATTAAACACATTATAGTTATTTTGAGTAATTATTATGCACTCACGCTAACACAATCAACAATATTTTTTCATGTGCATAATTATTATTTAATTTAATTAACATGAAAGAATGTTTCCTAAAAAAGTTTTTCACACCTAAACAAATACATCAAAAATTTTATTTATCAAGTTAAAAACATGGTTTATTATTCACCAAATTATAATCAAAGCATGACAATCTAAAGAATTTCTTTTATCATTAAGCCTCACAAACACCAACATTATTTATCATCCTTACAAATTCCCAAAAAAAATTAAACATAAAAAATATTACATAATGTTGTGGGTGATCCCAAAAAAAGGGAATCCTTACTGTAGCGTTTGGATTTGAATTATCAAAATTGGGGGTGGGAGAATTTGAAAAAAAAAACTCAGAATCAATTTGACCTGATTCAATGGATTTGAATTTTACCCTAAACAAACATATATTCAAGCTATTATGTAGACTCCAAGTCCAATAAGTTGGCTTAGTCCATAAAACAATTGAGGCCTAAGTTGCTCTCAATGATTTGACTTTTAGAAAATCAGATTGTTTGGTAGTATTTTTCAAATAGTTTTGTTTTGAAGAATCAAAATTTTTAAAAAATTGTGTTAAAAGTGTTTTCGATTTTTTTGCCCTAAAAGTTATGTAAAAACGTTTCCAAATATATTTGAAAAAGAGACCAAAATTCTCAAATGCTTCTAAACATCAAAATACATGCGTACCCCTACACCCACCCTTGTAAAGACGTTTACGATCTATGAATTATAACAATGATCAATTAATCTTCTTAGTACCTTTTCAGAACATTTTTTATGACCAAAAAAAAAAAACCCAATGCATACTTTAATTTTAGGGCGTTTGATCAATGAGTTTGAATTCAAAAAAATAGAATTTAAATACTGTAACATATTTTTGTTTTATACATATGAGAACTTTACATTATAGACGATTTATCAAACATAAGATTTTGAATAAGTGGTAGGTGGTTACTGCAGTAAATATATAGTACGTGGGCTTAAGCCATGTTGTGGGGGACCTCAAAGTGGATAGACTGTTGACCTACTTTTGGAGGCGTTGAGTCGCCAAGGAATTAAAATAAAAGACGTGAGAAAGTCAGGGCAAAATAATACCACAAACACAACCAATATACTTTAATCCAACCCTTAAACAATGCCCATCTAGCCCAATAAATGCAGGCTAATCAGCCTACCTGGACCAATCAGATCTAGTCACAAAAGTCCAAAACCTTTCTTTCTTCTTCCCTGGCTTGGTCAAATAAGGAGTGCTTCCCCAAGGCCTAAGTTTTATACCAAAAAGATTAGGTAATGTTTTGCACGTTGGTTGCTCTCCTTGCAGGCCATCTGAAGCTGGATTTTAGGGCGGCTGGCTGTCAGCTGAGGCTATCAACATAATACTTCGTAACTGACCTAGTTCAAAACTTTTGGTGGGAGTTTTCGCTCCCTTGGGAACTGCCATTTTAGGTTCCCACTAAGAACCAAGCCAAAACACCTCTCCGACCAAGAACTACAAGGAGAAAGGTCATCAACCAAACTAGAAGATCCGTAGTTTATGATAAGCTTCCACCTTGCTTATAAATGCACACCCCTTGCAACTCAAAACAACACAAACATACACACCAGCCAACAACTCACCACCAACACTCCTCCACTATTCTCACTCTCCACATGGTCTTCCCACTATAAAAAACACCAAAGTTCTATCAACAACAAAGTCTGCGTTTTTTTTTTTTTATTTAAGGAGTATTTGATAAAGTTGGTTAGAAATAATTTTTTAGTTCAAAATACTGTAACATATGAGAGCTTTACACTACAACAATTTTTTGTCTTTTATTTGAATATGTGAGAGCTTTACATTATTTTTTAATAAAAAAATTGATTAAAACCAACTTTATCAAACGTCCTATTAGCTTCTCAAGGACAAACTATCACTGGAAGGGAATCCCACCACCCAACTACCACTGGATCCATTTGCTACAAATATCAACGACCAGAAAGTCCAACAAAATCTTGTCAAACATAGGTTTCCAAAGCCCCCATTTTCTTAAGAGACCTTGGAAAGCCCTTCCATAGCCAAAGCAACCTCTCTAGCCCAAGATCGTCATTTCCACCAATTAAAATTAGTCACAGGCTTTCTCTCTCTATATTTTCTCTCTAAAGACTACCCAACCTGAAAGGACCCAAAGTTCACTCTCTCTGCAGAAATGCCCAACCCAAAGGACTGTCCAACACCACCAACTTACTTAGCCATACTACTAAACTCCATGCACGTATTCTAACCACCAACGACCTAGGGAAAACCTCACCAAACTATTTGTGTTCCTTTCTAACACACCATGATCCAACTAAAGATCTCCTTCGATCAACATCTTCATCAACATGGAGTCGGAATCGCAATGGGTGTCTCCCTTGGATACCTTTATCTTCGGGGTCACCTGAATTTAGCTCTACCCAACTGGGACCCCTACTATTGCTTGACGAGACCCTCATTCCAACCTTTCCCAACGTATAACCCCCTCTCGCGAGCTTACAAGTCTCTGTCACCCGAAGAATTGCACCAAAACCTGATGAAGCCTACACCGTGTATGTCTATAAAGCCCTCTACAAAAGGGCCCACAGGATCTTATGAGCAAAATTGCCAAAAAGGGGCGTGTTTGTCGCACCTACGTGACACTTACAAGTCATCAAACATTATGAAATTAGTCTCCTATAAAGTATACTTGTAGAGCTTACTAGTATCCAAATGCATCCGATTCCAAGCTTTCTAAACCTCCCAAAAATAGATTATCTGAAACCAAAACTCTAGTTTCTTAAAATTTGACAATATTTGAAACGTTTCTATATGAAACTTTAAATTCACACAACTCGAGTTGCAAAGTCCCAGATATAGATGATTTCAAAAGTCACGAGGTTCATAACATGCACCAAGGTTTAGCAACAAAATTTAGGTAAAACATACACATTTTAAAACTTGGGGTTCTTAATTTGTGCCATTGGTTTATGCAAAACGCAGTTTTGAGGACGTTTATTGAAATAGCTGTAAAATATTTCACGCAACCTTAAAAATTAGAAAACTGGTCTCTATAACTAAAGTAGACTTATGGGGGCTTTCTATGGAGCTATGACATTTGGAGGAAAAACAGCGTATAAAAGATGCTTGAGAATGGTAATTGAGAACTGTGAGAATGATTTTCATAGAACAATAGTGAATAATTTATTAAAAAAAAAAAACCCCTTTGAGGCTTGGTGATGCCTTCTGTTTATAGGGAAAACTTTCGTAGGGCTTACTTTCCCAATTTTGAACGAAGTTTCCTTATCTTATACATCGCTGATATTTCTTTTAGGTGCGCATCTGGACCTCAGGGACATGCTGTTTTGAAGAAGGAAAGATCCTAAATCCAAGGCTAAGGGAATCGGAGATTGCCTTCTAAAATGTTCCATCTCCCTGGTCATCTGGAGTCGATTATATTGTAGTAGTTAGTTATGGTCAAGTGCTATGAACTTCAACGATCCAGGGGTACGCTTTGGATTTTGTAAAGCCAAATATATATATATATATTATATATAATTTAAAATAAAGGGATTTAAACTTTTTATATTATAATAAAGTTGGTCATGGATTTACCGTTAAGATATTTCTGCAACCAAGTAAAGCTAATTACTTTGTATATACATGGAAATATATTTAACTAATCTTTCTTATTTTATTTTCTTCTTCTAATTCATTAAAATCTAATATCTTACTGCAATTTATGAGTACATGTAATGTTGTAGTGGAAGAGAGTTGTTGGTAACGTGTTTTTAACATGACGATCTCGACTAGTTTTAGCTATCTTAATTAATTGGATTTAATTTGGACTAGTGAATTGCTCTTATTCTAGAAATACGTAACTCTTGAGGCTCGTACGTTTCTTCTTAGATCTAATAATTGAGTCATTTTCTAATGTTTGAGGAAGTCTAGAATAGATCTACATTAAAAGTATTTTTTTTTGAAGGGGTTAAAAGTATTTATTTAAGGTAACGTTTTCTTTAACATAAGATATAGCTGACGCAGCCAATACTTATCCATACCATTAATTTAATGTTAATTTTAATTTTTTATTTTAAAATCCAAGTTGATGATTTTTTTTTTTCAAATCTAACAAAATTGTATAAAGGTATCCCAAGCGTTGAAGACGTAGCTCTGTGCAGGTTTTTATTGAGTTTCTGATGATCTAGCAACGAAAGCAAAAAACAAACATTATTAAAACCAGAGACAGAAGCAACTACTTTTCAGAGAAAAAAATGTTTAAAATACAGTGACATGTTTTTTTTTCTTTTTTTTTTTTTGAATGAAAAATACGATGACACGTTGACTAAGACTATTATAGATGAAAAATCATTTTCATTCTTTTAGGTTTTAATTTAAAATGTCGTATATGTTTAAACTGATCTTGTTATTGTTATTTTTGTTAATAGAAAAGTTATAATCGTACTTATTTTATATATATTAGACATTATTTTTTGGAGGAGGAATACTAATTCTATTTCTTTTTCTCATTTGGACAAATGAAAAAAAAAGTCCACTTGTTCCATTATCGATGTAGTGGGAGCGTGTCCAGCTTCTTGATGAAATTAAACAATTTGTCACTTTCTTAGCTATAGGTGCCGTGTCAAACCCAAATATTCCATTTTTCTTCAAATAACATCCAAAAAAATGAAGTTGATATCTTGTGGTTCGAAAATTTTGTACTTGTAAATATCAAGACGCATAGAAGAAAAACACACGGCAGAAATATATCAAAAGCTGATAAAATTTTATTATACTAGAAATCGATCAATCAGAATAGTACAACGAATCGGATGTGTATGTGGAAATGTTGAAAAAAACAAGAAAGAAAAGACACGCACGATAAAACTCTACACTCTCATATCAGGAAATCTAAAACCACAAAGCTAAGGTGACAATGGAGAAGAAGGCGGCGGACAAGCCGGCAAGGCCTAGAGAGCTAGCTCCATTGCCTTCAGGTGGTGGGGCTGAAGTCCCGGTGGACGGCGGAGTGGCGATGGAAGGTGGGGTGGTGGCGGTGGAGGGCGGCGTGGCGGCAGAATTTGGAGGTGTGGCCTCAGAGCTGGGTGCCGTGGCGGGGCTGCTGCCGCCATTGGTGACGTTGATGGCGAGCTTTTGTCCGGCCCCACAGTGGCCGGTGAACGTGCATATGTAGAAGTGCTCGCCGGCGGTGGAGAGAGTGATTCTCACAGGCGGGTTTGTGTAGAGCGAGATGGTGGAGTTGGTGTTGCATGAGTTGTAGTTTTCCATGGTCACCTCGGCCACGTCGTGTGTTCCGTTCGCGAAGTTAAACACTGCACCAAAGAAAAGAAAAGCAGTTAAATGTCGGACTTGTGAGAGTCGGTTCCAACCTTTTTTTAGCTCATACCTAAGCTACTGTTTAACCTATTTACGATTCAAACTATAAACGGTGGTTTAAACTTTTTCTTCAGTTCATACCTAAAGTACTCGATTAGAATTCAAATTATAAATTGTAATTCAAAATACGACCTACGTGCACTTCAAAATTATTTGAATAGATAGCCCTTCTTACCTAGAATATCTCCAACCAAAAAGGTCTTGTTAGAAGCCCAAGTTTGATAAGCGGAAGCGCCGCCGGAAGGGATACCCCAACCCATTGTGTCCCCAACAGTGTAAGTCTGTGGTCCTCTTGTAGGAGCCGGTGACGAAGAAGGTGAAGGAGAGGAAGGCCGCGGAGCAAGTGCCGGGGTTGTCAATGGAGTGGGAGACGGAGAAGAAGAGCTCGGTTGAGGAGCCGGAGAAGAAGCACCAGTGACGTTGATGGCAAGCTTTTGACCGCCGTTGCAATGGCCAGTAAAAGTACAGATGTAGTAGTGCTCGCCGGCCGTTCGAAGAGTAATGTTCACGGGGCTCGAGGTTTGCAGGGAAATAGGGTTGGTGCCGTTGCAAGCATCGTAAGCTGACTTTGTCACTTCAGCTACATCATGTCTATTATCCGTAAAGTTGAAGACTGCCAGGAGAACAAAAAAAATTGTAATAAGATTCAGCCTTATCTCACTTCGATTTAACAATAAATGATACAAAGAAATGAAAATGTCGAAAGATATATGTCACGATATTTACCAAGATTGTCGCCCACAACAAATTTCTTGTTTGCAGCCCAGTTGGAGTAAAAATTAGGAGAACTAGGGATAGTCCAGTCGCTAGAATCACCCACAAAATAGGTGGTCGCCACCGCCGAGCTCTGAAATACAGCCACTGCGGCAAGGGCGGCGAACAAAACCATGCTTAACTTTCTTGCCATTTATTTGCCTTTTGTGTTCTCCGAGGTTCAAGTGTAGGTCGCCCCTGCTTTTTCCCCTGTTTTGTGAGGCTAAACTCTGTTTTTCCTGGAGAGGCTTAAAGCTTGTGAGCTTCTTTGGTCTCCTAACTTCCAATTTATAGAGTAAAGGGCCTTGCCTTGGCTTACAAAATTGGAAACTTTGAAACCGTTGGATGGATGCCACGTGTTCTTCTCTCAGCCAAGATCAAAGGTCCAGCTTTTGGGCATGGGATTGGGATTGTCTCTCATTTTATTGGCCGTAATTTGGGACTTCCAGAAATTTTGACCAACGCGTTAAATTTCCACGAAACATGGATGACAATGATCCTTTTTTTTTTTTTTGCCTGCTCTTTCCGTGTTGTTTAAATCATTTTATGGAAGTCTACGCAAACTGGCAGAAGACTAATGAGAGGAGTTGGCACCCTCATTTTCTGTCTCTAGTTAGTACCTGGCAGCATTAAAATTCGTTAACATTGTAAATTCGTATAAAAAAGAAATAAAATAATAGAGTCTACACGTTAAACAATAAATAAAAAAATTATAAATAAAAATGAAAAAAATGCAGCTAGCATCCCACAAAGATTGATTAAAAAATTAAATGAAAAAAGAAAGAAGAGTGAGAAGGTAACCCTTAAGTACCTTGAATAGCCAAAAAATTTATAGTATGGTCGCATAGTTAGGAAATTACCCAAATGTGTTTTGTGGAGATTAAAAAGAAGGAACTAATTTATATGAAAAAGAGAGTTGGAACGCGTAAAAAGGAGAATCTTTCAAACATTTCTATGTTTGGCTGGTTTAAAATAATCACAGTTTAGAGTTCCACAACACTTTTCTATGTATGTATTCAAATGTCAATGGAAATTTTTTATCACTTTCATTCTTATGGACTTGGTTCTCTAATTGTTCATTGGTGTTTGTAGACAACCGCTTTTGATTAACATGACGTTTATTGAGAAAAATAAGCAAGGAAATGTCGTACAATGTGGAATGGTTCATAACAAAGAAGAAGAAACCACAAGACGTCATGCAATAATAGGATTTCTTTTTTTCTTTTTTGGGAAAGTTTAAAAATGTAAAAATTTAAAGAGAGTAAACTTTCTTTTTCTATGTTCTCATTGGCTTTGGTGGAAAATGTCCTTAGTTATTCTATTTGGAAATTTAGGTTGTGAGATCCTAAGATGCTAATTATGTACTCAAAGGAACCGGGAGCTCTCCTATGTCATGTCTTTTTGCTTTGTCTTTTACAAAGTGTCGTGTGTCATGTAAATTAAAAATCACAAAAAAATAACCACACTTAATGTTTCTTCTACTTATTTTGCAGAATAAATCAGAAAAAATAATTTATTTTATTTTGTCTTTTGAATCGGCTGTTTTATTTTAACTTATTTTTTTACAGCATAATATTAGAGGGTAATTATACTAACATCCTCTTTGTGTTTTTATCAAAATAATAAAGACACATCCTTAACCAAAATTAATTATAATGAGACCTTATAGATTTAACTTTTGTTAACTTTTAATATAAAATGACAAAAATACCTCTTTTAGTCTCGACCATTAATTCAACAACACCAAATTACAATCATTAATTTATTCTTTACAAAAAAAAAAAAGAAAATTAAAATGGTAATTAACCAATTTAGTAAGATCTAGTTAGCCAAAATTATTTATTATAAGGAAAAGCACGTTTTAATTTTCTAAGAATTTGAAAAAAAAATCATAAAAATTATTTCTATGAGAGTGAAAAATATATTTAAAAGTGTAAATATCAATTGAACTCATTTGTTGATGCAAAAATAAGTGTAAAAACATTAGTTCAATCCCAGTTAGATACGTCGAATAAAATGTCAAAGCTTCATTGACAATATATGCTTCGGCAATGGTCCCTCTTGTCATGCACGATTTCTAACATACTTCTTCAATGATCTAAGGAAGCGTTCAAAATGGAGACATCCATCTTAAATAAACAGATCCTCTTTGAATAGCTTCTTCTTACAAATGCTTTACTGAATGAATCAAAATATCGAAAAATACCAATGGAAAAATTGTTTCTAACTTGCATAAAATAAGAACAATATCATCTTGCGCTTTCGTTAAATCACTTATCCTCAATGTCCCCAAAATATTAACTGGAAGAAGTTCTTTAACTCTGTTATTGCATCGACAATCTCTTTCTTCATGAATGGACGAACTCCAGGAAGATAATTCCTAAAAGATAATCTTTTTTGTCCAATTAAGCTCTATCAAATGCCTTTTTTGCATCTTACCCCTATAATTTTCATGTTTACTAGATAGTTAATATCAAACTTTTTGTTTTTTTGCATCCTACAAGTAATAGGAAGCCACCATCGATGCCCAACAAAAACAAGTTTTGCTTGTTATTCGCTTTGTAGGGGTTGCATCGTTGCAGGGTGGACATGCCAAATACCCTTGACCACTCTATTATGAATAGGGAAGTCGTTAATTGTCATGAGCAACACAGCCTACATCGAGAATGATGTTTTTGAAGCAACATCACGCACAACAATCCCTTCATCCCATAATTCTTTTAACTCATCCATAAGGGGCCTTAAGAACACATCCATATCCTTCCCAAGAGCATTTTGGCCAGGAATCAACAAGGTCAACATCTTGTCTGGGTCCTTGGTGCATAACCACGGAGGTAAATTGTAAGCAGTCATAACCATCGGCCATATAGTGTATGAGAGACTCATGTTCTTAAAAGGATTAAAACCATCCGAAGATAACCCCAATCAAACATTTCTTGGTTCACGGGCAAAATTAGGGCATTTTTCATCTACCTCCTTCCACTCTTTACCGACAACTAGATGACAAATTAAGTCTTCATCCTTCGATCGCCCACGTTGGTGCCACATCATTTCCTTAGCAGTGTGATGGGAAGCTTACAAATGCTTTAACCAATCCTTTAGACGAAAGTAACATAGCACTTTCCATGGATCTTTCTTTCCCTTCTTACTCTTTCAACGACCTATGTTACAAATGGGACACACCTGTAGATCAACATTTTCCT
>CAMOHE010025423.1:0-10799 GCA_946598075.1 Artocarpus hirsutus | reverse complement strand
ATCCAACACATCGTCACCTATGACAACGTGCCAATGTTTCTATTCACGGAGTCCACCTCCGATGGTCAAGACAAACCATCTCCCAATAGGGATATAGACAACATAACAATCTTTACATGAATAAAGCGCCCAACTTTATTCCCTCGATTGCGGATCTTATGATTTAGACTGTCACCTTAAGAATCGTGTCTTTTGCATAATCTGTCCATCATATGCCCAATTCTTAAAGGTTTAGACTGACAGTCTCAGACTATTGTTTGCTTATCATACATTCAACAAATATGAACATAAAGAGGACAATATTTGGTATATAAATAATAAATTCTTTATTGATAAAAATGTCTCCAAAAACTCATTACATTTTTACTCCATTAGGGCATACATGTCTAACAAAGATAACATGCAGTTTGCAGTGCATATCCCCAAAAGGACAAAGGCAATGATGAATAACTCATCATGGACCTAACCATGTTCAACAAAGTCCTATTTCTTCTCTCCGCTACGCCATTCTGCTGCGGAGTGCCCGACGCAGTCAATTGGGATAAAATCCTAGTCTCTAATATGTGTCCCAAGAACCCATCCAAAAGTATTCTTCACCTTAATTAGATCGAAGTGCCTTCAAAGGGCCATCCCGAACACCCTAAACTTGTCAAAAGTTTCACTTTTGTAGTGCATTAGGTACACATACCCATAACTTGAGTAATCGTCAATATAAGTGATAAAATACTCATACCCTTCTCGTGCCTAGATGTTCATAGGTCTGCAAACATCACCATGTACAAGTTCTAGAACCCCTTCAGCCCTATTGCCCTTAGACTCAAATGGTCTTTTGGTAATTTTGCCCTCCAAACAAGATTCACATTATGATATAGATTCCACCTTTAAGTGACTTAAAGGTCTATCCCTTACCAACCTTTGAATCCTATTCAGGCTAATAAGACCTAATCGCAAATGCCAAAGATAAGTCTCATTAGAGTGAGAAGTCATAGGTCTTTAAGCGTTATTATCATTAACCTCAATGTTTAGCAGTGAGTTCATCTTAGGTTTAATAAAATATAGGTTGTTTTGCATCCATCCATCATAGATAAAAGATTTATTTTTACAAATTACCACTTTGTTACTAAAAGAATCCAAATAGGAATCTTTAAATAAACAAGCTATAGATATCAAATTCCTTTTAAGTTTAGGAACATAAAAACAATCTCACAAAACTAAACTCTTATAATTATCAAAATAAAGATGGACATCTCCTACTGCTTCAACCAATACCAAAGATTTATCGCCCCATCTAAAATGTGAAGTTTTCATGGAGTAAACTTCTCATTTCCCAGAATCCTTCTAGAGAAATGCAAACATGATTAGTTGCTCTATAATCTATGACCCATGTCTCACCTAAATCTTCAACTAAACAAGTTTCTAGAAGATTACACCTACCTCCATTGGAAAGAAAGTCCTTGCAATTCTTCTTTATGTGCCCAACTTTTTGGTTCTTAGCCTTTTGCTTCCTTCCATTCCTTGGATTAGGATTGGAACTGGATGCACCTATCAAGTAAACCTCTCCACTAGCAGGAGTTTCCCTAATTAGATTTTCAAACTCCTGTAACTACTTTATCAACTCCGTTAAGGTCACATCCTATCTATTGCTCAAATAAGCTCTAAACAGGATGAACTCCTTTGACAGAGTCCAACAAACCATAGTTATCTGTGACTCGGCATCGATATCGACTCCATGGGCTTAAGCCTAAGCAAGATAGCCCATGACCAACATTATATGCTCCTTCACAGATGTCCTTAGTCTTTGCTTGTAGTTTAAAAGTTTTCATAGTGCCTCTTGTTGTTATGTTAGTACCTGGCCTCCAAACATGTCTTTAAGATTATCCAAGACTTGCCAAGCAGTCTCAAAATCCTCATGTTGAGCCTGCAGCATGTTATTCATGCTAGTCATAAGATAACAGTAGACCTAATCGTTAGCATCTATCCAGCGATGATACGCTTGGATTTGCTCATTAGTGGATTCCCCAGTAGGTTTGAGGGACACGATGTGGTTAACACAAATGTCAATTTGTCAAATGATAAGACGATATTTAGGTTTCGTTTTCAATCATTATAATTCTCATCGGTTAATTGGTTTTTGTCAAGTATCAAAGATAAAGCATTTTCAAGCTTTTTTTAATCTACAATAAAGAATCATATACTAAACATAAGCAAACATACAATAATAGTTTAGTAAGATAACACAATCATGTAAAATGTACAAATATGATTATGTGTCAAAACCTTAAAAATATCACAACCTTACAATGATAATTCCCAACTCAGAATTCAACAAGCAGCCTTGGGGAGACTTGACAAATTCAATTAGAAACACAGATTCCTTCTTAATTAATATATGCCATCAAGGACTATACAATCCAGCATATATTAATAATCGTTTCTTTGGCCATTAATTTTATTAACAGAGCTCTTTAGGGAGGTTAATAATAAAATTAACATGAGTGTATAACCATCGTTTCAACTACTTTATCCATGGTTTATTATGGTCACCTTGGGTTGATCAATGATAAACCATACTAATGGAAATTATCCTCTTGGAGATCCAACCCGGTACATGATGAAGTCTCTTTCTAAAGGTCGGAACCACCATGTGCTACCTACGGACTAACAATGGAGGTTGTAGGTCCTCTCTTCAAAAACCTTCTCGCACTCAATCTTTTAAAATCAAGGTTTTATTTTATAAACATGTATGAACAATTTTTTTAATTAAGCAGCACTCCCTATTCTATATAACATGTTATCAATATACATGGCAAATCATATTATAATACAGACAAGCAAAGCAATCATGCAAAGCCACAAGCAAAATAATAATAAATAACCATAATATTATGGTTCCACCCTAAAGAAAGGAAAACAAAGATTACAAGAGAATGGTTGAAACATATTATGATTCTATATCCTTGAATCACCAAAATGTATCCTTTTTCATGTAATGTTCATCATCAAGTCTTTAATCCCGTGTAGATCACAAACTCCATATTTTCAGTCATATCCAAATTTAATGTTTCTTAGAATTTTCCCAAAAATAAAATCAAAACTGCACAAAAAATGCACCTTTTATGAAAAATTTACAACTCTCTACCGGCATACGGATCTCTATCATTGGCCTGCCAATCATGACCCTTCGGCCTGTCGATCTTTTTAGGTCGCCCTACCAGTCATGACAAATAGGCCTGCCGCTAGAGCCACTATATTTCTGCCCCGCTAATGGCATTCTACACCTGAAGTCTTGCTCGTCGATCTGCGACCATCGGCCTACCAAACGAGAAAAAATCACAACATCCAAAAACTACATCTTTTATGCAATTTTTTAATTTTATTTTCAACAATTCAAAAACATAAAATTAGAGACTTAGAAAATACCTAGGGAATGCTATCATCCATCTTCTAGATCCTTCTTTGAATAATTATTTAATTACAAAATTCTTACAATTTTAAAATTAAATGATAATTCTTAGATGGAGATAATAGTCCGCCATCTAATTACATGAAAAACCTAGATACACACTCTAACCTCTAAGGAACCATAGCCGGCATAAATTAATTAATTAATAATTAATTAAATAATAATTTAATCAACCATAATTAATTAATAAATATTCACCATATAATCCATGACAACATATAAATATATAGAAACCCTAAAGTGCCAACTCTCTAAAAAATTAAATTCAAGCATAGGAGAGATCAAGATCACATAACTTATACGTATAGCATGATCACAAACTTGCAAATTTATGTAAAAACCATGTCTCTGATACCAAATGTTGGAAAAATAGTATGCTGTAGAAGTTTAAAATTTTTTACACCAGAGTATTTTTTAAAACACAAGTTTGACACGCTATATGCATAAATTAACCAGATCTTACTAGCCTTGTTTGCCAAAAAGCTCTACAATCTGTGAAGAGAAGTAACATTCCAGAAAAGCTTCAATCAACAGGTCTTCATTGCTATTCTCTATCCACGATTGGAGTGCATGTAGGCGTATGTCGTTCCGCCTTCACCTGGTGACTCTCCTTCCAACCAATTGAGAAAACCCAAAGCTGTGGTTCATAATGTGTGAACAATAGCTCTAAGTGAGTTACAGAGTCTCACTAGCAAAGTCTCACTCTTAATCTCTCAATTGATTTAATTAACTATGAGACTCACTCTCTATTTATAGAGGTTGGGCCTAGGAGTCAGTTTGTATCAGATAAGGCCTTGAAAATTTGACTTAGAATCAAATTAGGACCAATATTTGATAAAATTTGCATAAAAACATGTTATCTATTTATCCTTCAGTTGGCAAGTCAAACTGGCAAATCGGCTTGCCAAACTTACTGCATTGGTTCGACGTGCCAAACTTCCGATAAATGATCCTTGCGAATCTTTAGTTCCCACCCAAGATTCTTGGGATAGAGCCTTAGTTTTAATGCAAATAACCTAATAGAGAAGTTATTTGATTAAAAGTTATTTGCATTAAAACAGTCATATCTAGATAATCTCTAGGAAAATAAATATTCTTGATATTTCAACAAGTTTATCTTGAATTAATTTATTCAAAATTAATCCAACCAATAAATAAACATGAATTATCTGATCTTGATAATTCAACAAGCTTATCTTGATTAATTTTCACAAAATTACTTTAACTGAAAAACAGACATGAATTATTAGATCCTATCGAATTTTCAGTCAATTAAATAATTTGTCACAGGTGACCAATTATTGTAAAAGCACACCGTATCATTCTAGGATTTTTTATGAGCTAGCAATGGGAACCTGATTGACCTATATAGTTCAAGCTCCTGATAATTATGAATCCCAATCTCCCAGATATATATTTTATAATTATCAACTTCAATGCTACTCCATTAAAAGCTCAGAGCTGCACTCTCGAACTATATAGAATTACAAAGCCCATAGAGCTAAGTCTCCATGACATATCATAATGTATCGTTTCTCATAGGATTATCCATAATCGGCTTAAAGATAAATTTTGTGTTACCTTCCCTGATTACATTTCTCTTACGTTTCATTATCTCACCATCAGAAAACTTACCATCCACAAACAGTATACCATTTAGTTACACCTATGTATCCAAATAGTTGAGCACTCAAGTCTTCTAATTACAGGATAATGCATATAAGAGGATAATTTACTCCTAAAGAGGAGCTATGGGTTCCATATCTACAAATAACAAGTCTATGCTATCAAAAGTTAAGTCTCCAATGTACCAGCATACGTACTAATATTAAGCTGTGGATGTCACCCTTTGGTACATCAAAAAACACAAGTCAAGACAATAGCCCCATTATTCATCTTAAGATTAAGACACAATACATATGATTGCCAAAAGTGAATTGATTTGCCAAGATAGAATTATTAATCCAAATCAATTCACTTTATGTCCCGATCTAATGCATCGTCACCCATGACAATGAACCAATGTTTCTATTTGTGAAGTCCTCCTCCTATGGCCAAGAAAAACCATCCCCCTTAAGGATATAGACAACATAACAATCTTTACATGAATAAAATACCCAACTTTATTCCATCGATTGTAGATCTTATGATTTAGACTGTCACCTTGAGAATTGTGTCTTCCACATAATTTGTCCATTATATGCCCAATTCTTAAAGGTTTAGGCTGATTGTCTCAGACTATTATTTGCTTATCATACATTCAACAAATACGAATGTAAAGCAGACAAGATTTGGTACATAAATAATAAATAAATTTTATATTGATCAAAATGTCTCCAAAAACATATTATATTTTTACTCCTTAAGGCATACATGTCTAACATGAGACATAGGTGGGACCAGCAGACCCAACAAAGGGTGGTGAATGCTTTGAGGTTAAAAAACCAAGATAAAAAAAGCCACAAAGACTGAAACTAAATACGAAAAATAACAAAGGTCTATTGACCAAGTTGGAAATGCTGTATCATTGTTATTACATTGGCCAAATTATGATGAATAGGTTCCAAAAGCCACGGCCTATCATTGTAAGTTGAGTACCATACTCTAAGGGCACCCAAAAGAAGAAAGAATTGTTAAGAGAAAACTAATAAAAGAAAATGTCTAATCGCCTTCTCATTCATTGTTCATGTTCATACATTAGTTTATGCTTACCGTGCTTTTAGCTCCTTATAGTTCTTATTATATAGTGAGAATGTACAAGCTTAAGGGTTGATGTTATGTCTAGAGTTGCCGAATGGAGATTTGTTCATATGCCATATTTTAGATCAACTTTTGAAACGTATCTTGGAACTATGTTTTGTAAAATATAGTAGCTCTATTATGGTGTTTGTGAGCAAACACATATTACTAAGTCTGGATATAATAGTATGGTTTTTGTTCATATTACTAAGTTTGAATATTATATATGCTATTTGTAAGAAAACAAAAGAAACAATAGTTTCAAAACTCTTCTGTAATGTAATGAATATTTTAAGTAAACCATAACATTTATAATATAATTGAAAGGTTAATACTCTTTATCCTAACTAAATAAGCTTTACATGAGCTCATTAGTTAGCTTCAGGGGTATTATAGTTTTGGTATCAGAGCTGAGGTTAAATCATTTTTGAAGACAAAAGAAGGCATATGAACATATCCTAGGTATGAAACTTAGAAAACCATTGGTGTCTCTTGTCTTTGTGATTCGTTGTTCTAACGATTTTGTTAATTTATGATTGTGTTTATTATGGGCTAATTAAAGGAACAAGATTGGGCATTATATAAGAAGATTTGACACTAAAAAGGAAGATAAGGGGCGATGATTAGGAGAACAATCATGATTTAATAGACAATTTGACAAATCTAATCCAGCAACAGACCAGGATGCATGGTGAACAGATATAACAGTTGTTGGACATATAGAAGGATAACTAGTGCCAACTACTTCCTCCACCTCTACCTTGACCGGATGCTTCATAATCTTTTTATGAGAAATTTAGGAAAATGGAGCCTTCTAACTTTGATGGTGTTTTAGACCCATTAGTTGCAGAGGAATGGATGAAATCCTTGGATGCCATCTTTGATTACATGAGGATTAACGGTGCAGAAAAGGTACTTTGTGCAATTTTCTTGCTTAAAAAAGGGGGCTAGAACCTGGTGGGAGGGAACTAAGCTTGGAGTCAATATGGATGAGTTGACATGGGACAAATTCAAGAAGTCTTTTTTGAAAAATATTTCACTAGGGATGCTAGATTGCTAAAAGTAAAGGAGTTTTTAAAGTTGAAGCAAGGAAGGATGTCAGTGTGTGATTATGTTAGAAAATTCAAGGAAGGTTACAAATATGTCCCTTATATTGCTAAAGACAACAATGAGAAGATAGACTACTTCTTAAGAGGTCTTAATCCTAAAATCATAAGGGATGCGAGGATGTCTTCTACAATGAAGTTTACGGAGTTAGTGGATAAGGCATTGATGGCAGCTCAGGATGAAAAAGACATTGAGAAGTTTCGTCAACAAAGGAGTTCAGGATTTACTCTAAGGAATCCTACCCAGTGGAAAAAGGTAGAATAGAAGCCATAACAAGGAAACTATAAATGCCTTAAAGTTGAGCAACCTGCTAATACAACTAAGAACCTATTATGTGCTAAATATGAGAAGAATCATTTTGGAGAGTATTATAAAGGTAGTAACTTATGTTTCAAGTGCAACAAGGCAGGACATTTGGCAAAAGATTGTCCTACAATGTAAAAGAAAGTCCAAGGAATGGTGTATGCAATGACAAAAGAACAACTAATACTGATGCTTCTGTAATCTCGGGTAATATATTAGGTTCTAGAGTTGTTGCAAATGCATTGATAGATTCAATATCTATGCATTCATTTGCATCAAGTACATTTGTGAGAAAATTGGGCATTACACCTGATTTGTTGAAAATGAGATGTAGTGTAATGTTAGCATCCAGGGATGAAACAGAATCGAATCAAATGTTAAGTGCTTGCTCAATTTAGATTAGTGATAGAACCTTATATGTAGATCTCATGGTTTTTCGATATGCTTGATTTTGAAGTCATTTTAGGTATGGATTGGTTGACAAAAAAATCATGCCACAAGTGACTGCAACAAGAAGATTTTCATCTTTTAGCCATATGGAGAAGAACATTTTATATTTAGAGGAGCCCCAGGGGGATCATCTATATCAATTATAACTGCAATGAAAGCTCAGAAGATGCTTAACGAGGGTTGTGTTATGGCTAGTGTTATAGATACTTTAGTGCAACAGAAATTAAAGCCAGAAGATGTAGATGTGGTTCAAGAATTCCTAAAAGTGTTCTTAGATGACTTACCAAGATTGTCACCAGATCAAGAGATTGAGTTTGAAATTGATCTTGTACCAGGAACTACACCAATTTCCAAAGCACTTTATAGAATGGCATCAACAGAATTAAAGGAGTTGAAAATGCAATTGCAAGAATTGCTTGATAAGGGTTTGATATGCCCTAGTTATTCTCCTTGGGGTGCGTTTGTGTTATTTGTAAAGAAAAAAAGATGCACGTTGCAATTATGTATTGATTATAGGGAGTTAAACAAGGTGACCATTAAAAATAAGTATCCACTTCCAAGAATAGATGATTTGTTTGATTAGTTATGGGGTGCCTCAATATTCTCAAAAATTGATTTGCAGATTTGATATCATCAATTAAAGATCGAAGAAAAAGATGTGCAGAAAACAAACTTTAGAACAACATATGGCCATTACGAATTTTTAATGATGCAATTTGGTTTAACAAATGCCTTACTGCATTTGTGGACTTAATGAATTAGGCATTCAAGTAGTTTCTTAATAAATTTGTGATTGTGTTTATTAATAATACTTTGATCTATTCTCGGAGTGAGAAAGAACACAAAGAACAAATAAGAATTGTGTTGCAAATTCTTAAGGAAAACAAGTTATATGCCAAATTTAATAAGTATGAATTTTGGCTAGAACAAGTGGCATTCTTCAGACATATAATGTCCAAGAATGGAATTTCTATTGAATCAGCTAAAGTAAAAGCTATTGCTAACTGGCCAACACCAACAAATGCATTAGAAGTTAGGGGCTTTTTAGGATTGGAAGGATACTATTGACGATTTGTTGAGGGATTCTATAAAATAGCCACTCCCTTAACGTCGCTAACTAGAAAGAATGTGAAATTCCAGTGGACTGATGCTTTTGAAATGAGTTTTCAAGAATTGAAGCATAGGCTAATCACAACTCCAATGCTTACCATTCCAATAGGAACTAGGGGATTTGTGGTGATGCATCCAAGAATGGCTTAGGCTATGTGTTAATACAAAATGGGAAGGTAATTATATATGCCTTAAAGCAACTAAAGAAATATAAAAAGAATTATCCAACTAACGATTTGGAACTTGCTGCTATAGTTTTTACTTTGAAAATCTAGAGACACTACTTGCATGGTGAGAAGTGTGAGATTTATACTGACTATAAGAGTATGAAATAATTCTTCACGTAAAAGGAGTTGAATATGAGGTAGCATAGATGGTTGGAACTTCTGAAAGACTATGATTGTGTAATCAATTACCATCTTATTAAAGCAAGCGTGGTCATTGATGCCTTGATTAGAAAATCAATGTCATCCCTCCATGTTATTCAAAAGCCAATATTATTGGATTTGAAAAACTTAGAGCTTGAAATAGTCCTAAAAGGAATAACGAGTAGATTTTTGGCTCTGTATTGCAACTTGTGCAACAAGATAAAATAAAAGAAGGTTAAAAGGTGGATAAGTATTTGATTGGGTTGAGAAACAAAATTGATGTAGGGCAAAGACCAAACTTCTTAGTTACTGAAGATGGGATTACAAGATATAGAGGGAGGCTATGTGTGCCATTTGTTAAGGCTATTAAAAAAGACATCTTGAAAGGAACTCATATGACTCCTTATTCGATACACCCAGGTAGCATAAAAATATGCAGAGATCTAAGGTAATTGATGTGGCGTCTGGCCCAGGCGTACTCCCTCAAGCCTCCATAGGACCCACCTTGCGGGGCCCCCGAACTTATGGCTCTTATTGGTAGACCATCCTCGTGCCGCCCACTCATCCATACTATCCCCTTTGGGGCCCTTTGGCCCCTCAGGGTTTTCTTTCGCGTTCCTCGGGTTTGAACCTCAAACCTCTCTTAAGAGGTTCTTATTTCTTTCTCAAGTACCAATTGTGGCGTTCGGCCCGGGCGTACTCCCTCAAGCCTCCATAGGACCCACCTTGCGGGGCCCTCGGACTTATGGCTCTTATCGGTAGACCATCCCTATGCCATCCACTCATCCGTACTGTCCCCTCTGGGGCCTCTGGCCCCTCAGGGTTTTCTTTCACGTCCCTCGGGTTGGAGCCTCAAACCTCTCTTAAGAGGTTCTTATTTCCATCTCGAGTACCAATTGAGGTTCGAGCCTGAGGGACGCGAAAGAAAACCCTGAGGGGACAGAGGGCCCTAGAGGGGACAGTACAGATGCGTAGGCAGCATGGGGCTGGTCTACCAATAAGAGCCATAAGTCCAGGGGCCTCACAAGGTGGGTCCTATGGAGGCTTCAGGGAGTACGCCTGGGCCGGACGCCACTATAAAACGGGCATTTTATTGTGGCGTCAGGCCCAGGCGTACTTCCTCAAGCCTCCATAGGACCCATCTTACGGGGCCCTCGGACTCATGGCTCTTATTGGTAGACCATCCCCGTACCGCCTACTTATCCGTACTATCCCCTCTAGGGCCCTCTGGCCCCTTAGGGTTTTTTTTTTGTGTCCCT
>CAMOHE010025422.1:0-16992 GCA_946598075.1 Artocarpus hirsutus | reverse complement strand
AATTTTTCATATAATCTATCTTTAAAATTTTGACTTTATTTTCTAATTCAATTTACTTCTAATTCAATTTACATATAGTGAGAATTGAGAGGAGAAAATTTTTTTAAAGAAGAAGACGAAGAAATTTCCTATTATATTAGTGTTTAAAAGGGTGTGTTATGTACGTGGACATGATTATATATTCATTCAAACAATCAAAGGGGTTAAAAGAAATTTATAAGTGAATGTTAAAAATATATTTTATTCTCTTAAAAATATTAATATATGAAAAAATGTATATGTGAAATAGTTATTAGAAATATTCCCAAGTGTAGAAGTAAGAGGAAAATCTAAATAAAATGAGAAAAATGAATATGATTTTAAATCAGTCAATTCATATATTCGGTTCCATAATCCGTCTCATGAAATAGCGAAAATTTTCCAGAATTTATGTACCAACTCTCAATTCTTTCCCTCCTTTCACTTTACCTTCTACAACCTAATTATGAAGGCAAAAAAAAGGATAGACATAAAAGTTGAGAAGGAGACGAGTGGGGATAGCCTAGTTTGTTGTAAGTCTTTATACTTCTACTTCAACCACAGATTGAAAGTTCGAGTTACAATGAGCCCCATTTAAAATGGATGGCATTCCTCCCTCTCCTTGTATAAAAAAAAAGTTGAACATCAAATTTATTACGTGTAAAATGATGAAAAGAAAATTTTGTAATGGAGGACTGAACCTAATATTGCACGGGTGTGTCTGCACACGCTATACTAAAGAACAAATTCTCTTAATTCAATGCTTACTTTTATGAGATATAAATACAAACAAATTTTTTGAAGAGCCAATCAAGGCAAAAGGAAAAGGAATATCTACATTTATATACACATTTAAAAAAAATATACCCTTGAGAACCTCACGATTGCCATCCATTTGTCTCCAATGATCGCAACCGTATTTTGGTCTTATCTTATATGTGCAGTAGTCTTGGTTTAGGCTCACTTTTACATTACCAACTTTAATAACGGGAGTCCATTATGAGTAAACCGTATGTAAGAGGACAAAAAAATCACAAAAGCTAAAACAAAAAAAAAGTGTTTTGGGCCAACGTTGATCCTGTTGCCTTCGTGACATACATACGTCCAATATAGAAAACTTTCAGTGGCCTATCACTTTAAATTTCACACTCGACTCCATGTTGAGTACGCTATGTATGTTAATGCTTTTTCTTTTTGTTTTTCTTTCTCTTTTTCCTTTTTTAATTTTTCTTGCTTTTTTACTAAAGTGTTTAAAAACTAAGTTAGAACTTAAACACTATAATATGCAAGAGTTGTTTACTGTAACATACTTACCATTTAGAACTTCAGTTGTATCTAAGTTTTAAGTTTAAGAACTGTCATATGTAAGAGCTTTAAATTGTAACAATTTTTTTGCTTTTTACTATAACTGCTGAAAACTTTACACTATTTATAGTTATAACTGATAGGTTGAAACTGAAATTTTAAACACCTTCTTAGTAGTTGAAACTTGGTTTTCAAAAACTCTCTACATAATGCAAGTTTTGTCCACCGTAACTGCAATTTTTTTTTTTTTAACTGGTCCATCTATACATTCGCTATCCTTTTAGTAGTTAAGATAGTCAAACCCGAATATCTCTACAAAGAGTGGCCATTAATATTGCTCTTGCACGTTGTATGTAAGGTAAAAATACATTCAAGAGTTTATACTCCTACAATCCTTCTTTGCTTTTAGTGTATATTATCTGGGGTATAGTAGCACTTGTGAAGTCATTTTTTAGTATTAGAGCAATTCCTTAAAAAAAAAATCATCCAAGGTGGTTGCAACATCTTGACGAGCCCATTATGTTTAGAAGCTTAAACCTTGTTTCCTAAGGTTGTCATGATCCATTGAACCTATAGGTAATACACTCCCACCTAGCCCCAGAAAAAAAGAAAAAGAAAAAAGAAAAAGGAGTATGCAAAGAAATAGAAAGTCTTGGTTTTACCATCTTGCTTTTAGCCTTTTACCTTGTCCTACTATGCCAAAAAAAAAAAAAAAAAAAAGGTTCCGTGCTAGTTGAGCAATAATTGAGCTAATGACTTTCCATTTTGTTCTTTTATATGGTGGTTGCTGTCCATAGTGTTTGCGTGCTCCAGCTTGAGGAATCTCAGAGAGCAATCCAATTTCGCGTCTCTGCAAAAGCATTAAAATAATATTTACGGGCTTCTAAAAGTATAGTTAAAACAAAAACATTGTAGCAATTTAAATTTTATAACAAAAAATACTGTAATAAAATTGGTTTTGAACCAACACAGGTTTCTCCAAACGCACTCTTACTCATTTATGTTTGTCGTCTTCCATAGTCTAGTACTCACCTTATAATTCCTACAACTTTTTTTTTTTTTTTTTTGCAATGATATAGTTCATACAACTACTTGGAGTCAAAATGTATGTCTCTCTGTGTGTGTGTATACACTAATCCTTTTGAGTATACATATGCTAACAGCTAACCCTGTCATTGATTCGAACACTAAATATAAAAAGAAAAATACTATGAAAAAATGGCTCTATAGACCATGCAGTATAAGAGTCAATCTCGCCTTTGATATAGATATTTAAATTCAAACTAAAACATTTCAGGAAAGCTTTCAAAGCTTACAACAAACCACCCCAGCAACAGTATTCGAGTGAGTAAAGTTTTCTGGTGCCAAATATAAAAACATGCTTGCCTTGCAGGGAGCTCGGTATTTGCCCCACCTCAAAAAAAAAAAAAAATAATAATAATAATAGTAATAATAATAATAAAGTCTGACCTTCGAAAGAAAAGCACTGTGGTCTTTGTGCAAGAAGTAGAAAGGGTTTTAAGTTGCTTTAATTAAAAGAAAAAAAAAAGGTTCAGTCGTGCAGTCTTTTTCCTACAACCAGGTTTCCCTAATGAATTTTACCATTAGAGCGTTTTAATGAGACATTTTTTTTTTTTATATTTTGACCAAAGGTAAAACCTTTTTCACTCTGTCTGTTGTTTTTGTTTGTCTTTTATATATGTACGGTTATTTATTGTTTGTCCTTTGCCTTTTTTTTTTTTTTTTTTGGGTTGGTCTTTGCGATTAACTTTTTTTGTTACTTTCTGAATTTTTTGTTTTTTAGAGTGATGTAGGACGACTGGATTAGTTGATACCAGCCCAATTAAGTTGTGTTATATATACAATTCCAAGAGAAAGAAAGAAAATGATGAGTACGTACTGATCTAGTCTCTGTGTATAGTATGTTTGATTTGAGTAAGCCCATGATTTTGTTGTGAATTAAACTCTCTAAATCCACGGAAAGCAAATTATGCGAAACGAAAAACTAACAAGAATACACATAAATTTATGTGGTTCATCTTTAATGTGAGCTCTATATTCACTTTTAACTACAAAGTCTGTTTGTTGGTGCTGCAGAACAAGGTCGATCTTTGTAATCCTCTACATAGTGTAATAATTCGTCAAGGTGTAAATTAAGCTCCACAATTCTTTAACAGATTTCATATATAAATCATGGGCATTCAGTTTCAGCTATATAGTGCAGAGATAAACAAAATATTCACTATCAACTTGCTTATAGTTTCTGCAGAATGACCATGTCGCTGGATAAGAAGAAGAAATTCTCTTGGCCGAAAAAGTCCATAGAATTACTAGCAAAGAGGGGGACCAAATGGAAAGTTTTTCATGCTTTAAGCAGGCATAATTGGCATAATTGTAGTTTATTTCACTCAATGTTAGGGACATATGGATGGTCGAGACTTTGGAGAACGACAGAAAATCGAACTCCCTGACAAAGGCATTATTATGTTCACGTTATCCTAAGATTGATGATCATGTGAATGACGAGAATCTTTGTTTGGCTAGATTACGGTATGGCTATGATAGCAATGGAAGGAACACGTACGTGGAAGGATCACGGCTGATTCTCATCTTCGGCATCTTAGTGAGCCCATTGTAGGGTGGATAAGCTCACATGAAAGAGAATTTGCCAGGCTCAAAGATATTTCATTAAGTCCATCCCACTTTTTTTTTAATTCCCGCTTACCAATAGATCAAAGGGGGAGATTTTGTGAGTTGAGAAGCGGTAGAGTGCTTGGTGAAACTCATAATTTCATCTACCTTTATAACTACAATTTGAACTTAGAAGTCACGTCTATTAGGCTGGTATCTTTAGTACAATTGCATGTTTTCAAGCAAAAAATTTATGTATTTAAAACGATGATTTTTTAGTTTTGACATATAGGACTTGGAAGTGCACCTAACTTACATTTACTTGATCTTCTCAGGGATTTGCCTAATCCACTACAAGAAAAATAAGCTTTCGTGACAATCGATTTAGGGAGATTTTAATACAAAATGCCACTGTAAGTATAATTTAGTGACATTGGCTAACAAATGTCATGAAAAATGTGTTTTAGTAGCATTTAATAATTACCACTAAAAATATGGTTTTATTGACATTTAAAATGTATTTTAGTAGCATTTAATAATCATCACTAAAAATATTGTTTTATTGACACTTAAACATGTGACAAAAATAACTTTACAGCAACAATTTAAAATTGTCACTAAATATATTTATTTTAGTGGCATTTAGAAATGTCAATATTTCATTATAAAATAGTCTTTAAATTTTTTTAAGTACATTTAGTTTTCATTAACTACTATTTTCCCACCTTTTGTTTTCAATTTGGAAGGCTTAACGTAATTTTGAAAAAATTTAAAAGATTGCACATTGAATCTCTAATCGAATGAGTATTTCTTTTCCCCAAATCCGTGTTTATCTTCTTTCTCTCTCTCTACTTATAGCTACTTATACACTATCTGCAACACCCCCTCAAAAAATAAAAAAAAATTGTTCCCATTCATACCTATAAATCAATTGTCTTCTCTAAGCTCTTTCCCAAGATTATCTCTCCCCCATTGTGTTCTCTTGATTGTTTATGTGGCAAACAAATTTGAATACTTTTCCGCACAGACGTTGTTCAATTCCAGTCCCAAATCGTCACAGACCTTTTAAAGCTTAGTCTACTCTTGTTTGTTGGGTGGGCACTTATCATCATTTGATCTCGACGACAGGGACACAAACATAACCCGACAGTACCGGATGGCACCAAAAATAACGAAGAAAGCTAATGGATGTGCGATGATCGTCGCTCAATTTCCAGCAGCCGGTAGAGCATTTAGCAACACCAATCTAGCACCGAAAGTTTCAGGCAACGACGAACATGAGTGACTGACGTGTGACGACGAATACCAGACGACAAACAACATGATGTTTTTGTACTTTACACTACACTGGACTTTTAGACAGAGAATGACAAGGTACAATTAATTCGATGTCCAAGCAATATATGAGTTGGTTTTATGATTTTCTTTATTGAATAAAGATAAAACAAAATTTTGACGCAATTAAATTTTCTATAAAAATGCTTTAACTGCTATTTTGAATATTTAAATTTTGGAAATAATAATATTTAATTTTTAACTGAATTTAAAAAAAAATTCCAATGCAATTAAAAAATATTTTAATGCCACTAAGGTGTTCTACTCATGATATTTTCAAATGTCACTACCGATGGAATTTAAGAGCATTTCAATTGTCATTTGTTAAAGAATATAGAGAGATTTTAAAATCTCATTAAAGAAAATAAATTAATGGCATTGAAAAATGGCATTAGACTTTTAGCTGCATTGTTATCTGTGACTTTGAAAAACGGCATTGGACTTTTATCTGCATTGTTATCGGTGACATTTATCGCTATCGTGATAAATTCTAAAAACGACAGAACATGTAGGTTTTGGTTACATTTTCAAATGTTACTAATTTTAGATTTTGTTGTAGTGACCTTTCTTTTCAAAGAGACAAAATTTGCACTAGATGTCACATTGAAAAACAACTTATTAGATTAATATTTTTTATGCATTTGAAAAAGCCGTTTTATTTTTGCAAAATTTGTTTCAAAAATTTTTTTGAATCATCGAAATTCTAATCACGTTGCCATATGTAAAATAATAACCAAGTAAATGTTTCTCCTCTACCGGATAACAACCTCTAGCTGATCAAGCATTCCAAAGTAGTGTAATCTTCCTCATTATTTTCCTTTCTTTTAATTAGCATGTGTGTGAGCACCGGTTGGTTTTATTTATTTGGAAAACCTAATTCTCCTTTTAATCTCTCTTAGTGATTGTTATTAAGCTTTATAGGCAACAACATCAAATACCTATATGGAGGCCAGAAACGATGTCAATGAAAAGAGAACCCCAGAGGCTTACTTCCAGATGCGTGTGGTACACAACAAAAATGACTTGATCATGCATATTGTTTCATTGTTTTCTAACTAATTAGTAGTGTTTGGACGCTTTTTGTCTTTAAATTAATTATATGCATTATTTGAAAGCGAAAATAAAATTAGACTGCGAAAGCCAGAGAGAAACTAAGTAGTAAATTTTCCCACTTTAATTTTCGTTTTTCATGTTAATTTATGCATGTCGTGATTACTTAAACCTCTCCTATAATGATTTTTTTAAGGAAAATATTCATTCTAAACATAATTATTGACCTTGTAATTAGGAAATAATGTTTGGGGAATTGTCATAAATGCCCACTTTGAAGATTTATTTTTTATAAATACCACACATGCTTATTTATGGTACTACTTAACATAAAACATGAATGATTGTATGGTATGAATAAACTCAACTTTTAAAAGTATGGCATTTCATGTAAATTTCTCATAATATTAATATTAGAAAAGTTAATATTGTAATTTTTTTTATCTAAATACCTTATTTGGGCTCTTGAATTCTAAATACCTTACTTGGGCTCTTGAATAAAACAAGAAGAGTGGCACATATAAATCCTATTTTGGATTATTCTGCATACACTACTATAAATTAGGTCTTTTGCAACGACATAGACCGGAAATCATCATAAAAAAATTATTTGTCGTTGCATAAAGTTGGTTACAAAAGAGTTATTTGCAACGACGACGGTTGTCACAATCACATCACTATAAATAAGTCGTCAAAAGGTTGTTGGGTTGACGTGGATCCAATTTTTTGTGGCGACAATTTCAAAATTTGTCATCGCAAATACCTACTCAGATGCTGACTTGGCGACAGTTTTTGCGACAACATTTTTAAAATATCATCGCTAATGTTTTTGGTTTTGTTTGCATTTGAGACGACTTTGTCGTCGCTAACGTTTATATATATATTTAAATATTTATAATATTATAATAAATATGTTTTTATTGATTTTTATTAACATTTTAATTTATTATTTTTATTAATAGATTTTACTACAATATATTAAATTACAATAATAAAAATTAATTAATATTTAAAATTCAATAATAATAAATTGTTTCATTAATAGAATAAAACCAAATATAATATCTAAAAATATTAAATATTGTACATAAATAAAAAGAAAATACAATCTAATCTCTTAAATTTGCAACATCACTAACATCCTCATTGTTGTTGCCAGCATCGTCTAGAGGAGTTGGAGGACCTGGAGGTACATAAGGTTGAGGAGAAATCAGGGGCGAGAATTGGACATTAGGGTGCAACTAGGACAGCATGTCCATCATTTCTTTTGGTTTTTGTACATTTGCAAGTTTTGCTCGTTTGATTGTCATAAATATTCTTCAATGCGCGTATCAACGTGCGTCGAAGATGTCTCGTCTAGCCAGAGGATGAACAAGCGCCATAGTTAAATCTTCTGTGGGAGTTTAGGGCCTATGTCCTCTATATGCACCTAGACTCTCCTCCAAAATTCCCTCCTCGTTAATAGTTTATGAATATGAACTGGTAGCAGATTGTGTCCTTAGGATTGATCTCTCCTCCTCCATCTTATTCTACACAAGTAAAAATAAAAATATATTGTAAATTCAAAGACTAATTTAAATAAGAGAAGATAATATAGAAAGAAGAAAAATACTTACAAAAGTCTACTGTGCTTGGGGGTTAACCTAAGTGTCCCCATGACGATGCATGTTGCTCCAATTATCTATGGCAAACATTGACTGTTGGGTCATTGAGGTGGCCTGACCAACAATTGTATTAGAATTGTATATTCTATTATCAAAATTAACTTTTACAATAAATTATAATTAATAAAACTTACTGACCTTCTTATTGCAATACTGTGCGTACGACATCCGACCATGTAAGCTTGACCACTTTTGGTATCCATGGTTATTTTTATTCATCTCTGACCTATTATGTTTGTAATTATGTTAAACATTACCAAAATTGAATTGTGTATAAGTACTAAATCACCAACTTTGTAAATGTACAATTACCTAAAACTTGGGAGACATTAATCTATTGGAGCAAAGGCCCTAGTGATTAGGATCCTAAGGTTGCTAGGGTGGTTAGCTCTAACTACGCGCTTATATTATTATCCCACCAAGGTCATTGAAGTAATTATGTAGATCACTCTTTTAGTATAACGCCCTCTCACGGGATGTCATAGTTACCATCTCATAACATCTATTATTTATGATAAAACAAAATTTTTATAGAATTTAAATAATCAAAGTAATATGAAATAGCTTAAATTTTTTTAAGCAAGACTTATTAATCAAATCAAATAACTTCATTTAAAAATAAAACTATAGTTGCAACATTATCAAAAACATTAAACTTAATAAAATATCTTAAAACTTGCGAAATCTCATAAAATAATTAAAAAACTAAATTGTGGAGTTGTAAACAGTTGAATAAAAGTTAAATCATCATTAATACAGGATGTGTTGCTTCGATATTTCGTTTCTGCCACCACGCACACACCCACGCCAAGCTCCTCCATCCTCATACCTAGCTCTTGTCCCTAGCTGCAATATGAGAAACATCTAGTAAGCATAATGCTTAGTAAGTACACCCTAATTCTCACAAAACCTTTTCATCAATTGACAATGTTTAATAAAATAAATATACTTTCTTTTTAAAATAATATATATAGTAATACTTTAAAATATCATATAGTAGGACCTTGGCGTTGTACCGTTATTATCATAGCATGCTAGCCATGGAAAGAGTGAGGTAGCGATCCCCAAACCAACTACAACAAAGATGAAGCGACCGCTCACTAGACCCCATCATCACCGTCAATCCGTCAAATGTACAACGCCTTTTTAAAACATCAAAATAATATAGATAATACACATATCTAGGTTTTCATAAAATTTTTTCCATCAAATAGAATAATGAGGTAAAAATAACATCACCTTTCATCGTTTTCCATCAATTTCCTCATTATTAAAAATCCTCATCTTAAAACGTCTTCATAACACATCATCAACATCAATCTTTTTAATTTTGAACAATCATATTGTAGGTTAGAGATGTACTTACTTGACTTCTAGACTCACTTAAACTTTAACGGTAGGTGACACGACGACTCGGGTCTTCGGTGTGCTCACTTCTTTGAAGAGTTCATGCCAAACATTTATATTGATCAAAAGTCACTAACAATACTATTAACAATATATAAACATCTCATACTATCATTGAACATCACCTCATCACGTAATAACATCAAGAAGCACAAAATCATAATTTATGAACCTAGGGCATAATTCCCAAAAGTAGGCAGAATGACCTTTATTCACTTAAAAATTCATAATAATTTTATCTTAACTCCAAATTAGTTAAATCTAGTGGCATTAGAAACTAGACTAAAAAAAAAGAATGTGATATATTACACGTGTATTTTGACAATAATTTGCATGAAGAAAAAGCCCTAAAAATTAAGTCTAAATTTTAGGTTTGTGTAAACTACACAGTTTTCAGGGTCAACTTCGAAAAATCATAACTATTTAAAGAAAACTCTAATTCAAGCAATTCAAAAGCCAAACGAAAGCTTAGGATGTCTAGTATTTGAAAAAATATAATTAGAGCAATATAAAGTCAAAAATTATTAAAACACGTTGGCTGTCGGGTGTTTGTATGAAAAGTATGCATAAGGCATCAAAAAATTTCAATACCAATCCATAACCTAATAAAACCTCAATTAAAATTGTAAACACATAATTAACATGATGCTAAATGATAATAAAATACACCCATAAAGATCTACATAACAAAAATATGAAAATTTATGATATCTCTAATCTAGGGTTTAATGAGAGGTTAGTCAAAACAACCAAATCATCAAGTCTTTTCAATCACCAATTGATCATCAACTCTTTTCAATCACCAATTGACATGATACACATATGATGAAAGAATCCAAATGATGATAAAAATAATTCTAATACTAACATAATAAACCAAAACATCAAACAAACATATTAAATGATTGATATAATTACCAAGATGAATGCAATTAGGGAGACTAGAAATCTTGATAAAGCTAAAAAAACCCAAGTATAAAGCCAATCAATGAGGAATGAATGAAGTGTGAGTCTAAGGTTAGCAATAAGAGGTCTTTATATATTTTTATGTGGAGATTAAAACCCTAATCCTACTCTAATTCAATATTTTTTTTCTCTTTTTTTTCCATGTTTATTCTTTTTTTTTCTTTTTTTTTCTTTTCCTATTTACAGCAAAACTTTGCCGCAAGCTATAGGCCCAAGGCCTTCCATTCATATATACATATAAATTCATAAATACATATGTGTAATTATTTATCTAATATATAACATATAAAATTTAACTTATATTAATAATTCACGTGTAAATGTTTTATTTATAATTTGTATAGTAGTAAATATATTTTAAATTATATATATTCTTTTATATATATATATATATTAAATAAAAAAATTCAATTAATTAATTTCTTCTTATTATACTCTATTCAATTAAAACAAAATAAAATACATCATCACATCACTAATTCATAAATAAGTATAATCCCTATATATTTGGCATGAACATTTCTTAACACATTGAACCCTTCGTCACTATAACCTGCAATATTACTAAATAGCATGTTAGTAAAAATATCACTGTTGTCAATCTAACATCAAACGTTTCTATTTCCCATTAAATAGAAAAAAAGGGTGTTACATTTAGTCTTTATAACATTTTGCTATCTCTCTTTCAACTATGAAATGGATGACACCATCGAGGCTAAACCACTCCTGCAACACATTCATATTAAGTAGTTTTATTTTGTTTAACTTTAGGGTAGAAATAACAATACAGTTAGATAAATACTAGAAGATGGTCCTATATGGATCTGCTATGACAAGGGTTTATATCTTTCCAGGAGTCATGAAATGGCTCACATAAGTCCCTAATGTGAGTGTCAATCATGCTTTCAAACTTGGTACTGGGCTTTCCATATCCTTCCAAGTGCCTCCATCCTCGTCAAATTTGACTAAAATTTTTTCATGCTTTTCCACATACGCTCCAATTTCATAGCCCTTTTGCCTTATCTCGACCTGATTGTCATTAAGGTGCGACATTCTAGTGTAAAAATCAGTATTTTTAGAGACAATGAAGTTCAATGCTATATTTATTATATAATATTGATAGAATAACGTTAACACTTTTGTAATTAAGTTTTAAGATACCTGACTGATAGTGCGACAGAAGTCTATATGGATCGGGTGGAAGCTATGTTCCCTTTGATGATCCAGCATAAGTCGCGACTAGAACATACATAATTCCTATTTACAAATTAAAATTAGTTTAATATGATACTTAACTATATATAAAAATACTCTACATATGTCAATGTTTGTTTGTGTGTACATAATTTCTATTCATTGTCATTGCTCATGTCTATGCTCTCGCCACCATCATTTATGTCATCATTGTCTTTAGAGTTGACATCTTCCTTATCAATGTACTTAGCTAAAATTTCATGCACATGCAAAATGAAAACACAAACGCTTATGTTGTTCTTGTGACTATCTAGTCACTCACTTCAAACCATATTAAGAATAAGGCACAATTTTTTTTATTAAATTTATGAAATTTTATCAAATTTTATGATAATCTAATGTATAATTTTTTCACATAAATTTAAATTTAAATTTATTTTTCATATCAATTACTTCTTAAATAAAATAATAGATTATAGTATTTTATTTAAGAGTAGTTAATTAATTGTCCACTCCCAAGGCGTTTCCATAGCGATTTGAAGCCGGAGAATCTTCTCCTCGACGAGAATTGGGACCTCATGTTGGATCTAAATCCAATATATAGGCTAATATATTAAATAAATGTGAATTAAAGACTATCAAATAAGGTTATCTAATTTAAAAGTGATCAATTTGGGTTTTGGGCTTTTAATGCATCATAAAGTGTAGGTCTCCTATGTGTAGAGACCAAAATATAATTACTAATTTTATGATAGGCTAAATTAGTAATTAAGGATAATTGCTAGAGTTTATCAGTTATATAAAAGGGTTGTGGTCCCCAAGTCAGTACGTACATTATTTTTCTATTCCCCATCTGCAGAGAAATTATAGAGGCATTCTTTGAAGGAGGACTTATGTACCATACTTGGAAGATCCTCAACTGACAGACTAAGTAATCACATCGCACCTATGGATTCAGGTTAGCTTCCACATCTTATTAATTATCTCGATAATTTGATATGAATGGTCTTGGGTGATGATGGTTTTCATCACAATTTTCTTCTAACAAGTGGTATCTAAAGCCTCTTCATGTTAAATCATTGGGAATAAAAAATTTTCTAGATGTGATTCTCGTAGAAAAATTATCAAATTTAACAATCTATGGTTTCTTCAAAATTGTTGAATTTGAGGATAATTATTTAGACATTTTTTTGGGTTTAATGTTTTATGGAATATATATATTCGGTTGAATTTGGTTTATGTATATACATATATGGAGTTTGAAAATTTGGTTGAATTGGGTTTATGATTGATTCGATTTAGTTATATGATTCTGGTTTTATTTTTCTTTTATGCATACATACACACATACACACACACACACACATATATATATGCCAGGATATCAATGGAACGTTAGCCGGCGGCACCCTACCGCCATTGGTGAAGGACTCTAAGTGCAGCTGTAGGCCATGTCAGAAAGATGAAGCCGTGGCCTCTGGCCATGGCAGAGGAAGGAAAGCGACAGCCTTTGGCCACCGCATCAGGAGAGAAAAAAAATTGTTAAGGATTCTTTAAAGGACATCGCTGCTGGCAGGCCCTGTCACGGCCGACATCATCCTTGTCTAACGGCCACGTCAGTGAGCAAGTGCAACCTCCAGTAGCTACGAGATTGAGAAGAGCGGCGGCCCCAAGAAATTAAAAAAAAAAAAAGGTAAGGGGCTGTTGGCTGGCGGCTGGTGTAACGACTGTCGATGTCGGCCCTTTTCGGTTGCAGCTTCAGGGCTTCAGTTGGGAAGTCACTGTGGTTGGTGCAGAGGTGGCCAGACGGCCTCCTAAACATCTTCACCCAAAGGGGTCGAAAGACCCTAGGGTTTCTTGGGGCGGGTATGGGCTTTGGCCTAGACCTGAGAAATGGTTTCATTCACGGCTCGATTGGCCCGTGATCAGCTGGGTTACCAAATCCTTAAAAAAAACAAATAAAGCTTTACACGGGCCCAATTAACTAGATAAGGCAGAATAAACACGGGTTGGGCCTGTGACCAGTTGTAACCCGAGGGCTAAACCCTTGGGTGACCCGATTTAAAAAAAAGGATGGTAATAAAGGGGGGCTAGGTTAGGATCTAGGATGGGCCTTCTCAACCCAATCCAGCCCTGGCCAAGTCAAGGTTGACCAGTCATGTTGGGCGGTTGACTTTGACTGTTGACTTTGACCAGGTTGACTTGGACCAAAAATTTTTTTTTTTATTATTTATTTATTTTATTTTATTTTTGGTCATTTTTTATGCAATTTTAAATTCAAATATTAGTTTTTTATATATATTTTGAGATGAATTAATTAAAGCAACATGTCACTAAAGTAGCCTCTCTTGTGAAAATTAATTTATTTGAAATATAAACGGTTGTGTTCATACAACTTATGTGAAAATTGACCAGCCCAAAGGAAGGCATGTATACTTATGGTGATAAACATGTGATGATTATTCAGTTTTACATGTGAACAATAAATCGGCCCAAATAAAGATTTATTGTTAACATATTCTTATTGTCAGTGTTTGATTACTATATCAAGATATCACTTACAAGTTGATATTTCTATCCAAAGATTAAATATTAATGGAGTGCCCGATATCTTAAGATAGGGTTACCTTTATTTGGATTTATTATTGCCATTTTGGATTCTTATGTGAGCTTGTTTTTGGTTTGTTTGTTTGTTCTCGAATTCAGCTAATAGTTCTGCCTCAAGTATTACAGCCATCAACAATTCAATTCCTATGCTGAAAGGTAGCACCTTCAAATCATGGCAAGAGAACCTCTTAATAGTTCGCAAAGTCATGGATCTCGACCTTGCGTTAAGTGTTCCTTCTCCTGCACCTCTTATAGATAAGAGTTCCTCTGACGAAAAGAGGGACATGGAAAGGTGGGAGAAGTCAAATCACATGTGTGTGATGATCATGAAGAAGGCCATTCTAAAAGCATTTAGGGCACTATATTGGAAACGATAAAGACAGCCAAAGAGTTCCTTGAGGACATTGAGAAGAGATTTGCCAAAAATGAAAAGGCTGAAACTAATACACTTTTGGCAAGCCTCATCTTAATGAGATACAAAAGTAAGGGGAACATTAGGGAGTACATCATGAAGATGCCTCATCTTACTTCAAAATTGAGAACACTTAAGCTTAACCTTTCTGAGGACTTGCTAGTACATTTAGTTCTTATATCTCTTCATGCACAATTCAATCAGTTTAAGGTGAGCTATAACTGCCAAAAGGAGACTTGGTCTCTTAATGAGCTCGTCTCACATTATGTGCAAGAAGAGGAAAGGTTGAAGTAGGAAAAGACAGAGAAGTGCTCACTTGGTTAATACTTCCAAGGACAAAGGGAAGAAAAGAAAGAAGGATAAGGAAGCTGTAGTTACGGCACCTCAAAAGAAACAACAAAAGAGACCAGTTGATCCGGAAGGTATAGGTTGTTTCTTCTATGGAGTTGTAGGACAAAACAAAGAACATAAGAAAAAGCATTGCATCAATTATCACGCTTGGCATGCCAAAAAATGTATGCTTCTTAATTTGGTTTGTTCTAAGGTTAATTTAACTTCAGTAACTAAACACACTTGGTGGGTGGATTCTGATGCAACCACTTACATCAGTGTGTCTATGTAGGGATGCCTGAGATGCCGAAAGCCAAATGATGGTGAAAGATACATCTATGTGGGCGATGGCAAGAAGGTTGAAGTTGAAGCAATAAGAAAATTTAGATTATTGTTAAAGACTTGATTTTATTTGGATCTTGATGAAACATTTATTTTGCTGTCTTTTAGACAGAATTTCATTTCTATTTCTACTTTGGACAAATCTAGTTATTCTTGTTCATTTGGAAATGGAAAATTTAGTTTGTTTCATGATTCAAAATTGGTTGTTTTTGGTTCTTTATCAGGTTACGATGATCTTTATTTACTTGATACAATTGCTACATTTAATGAATCCTTGCAATTAAGTACCAGAGGTATAAAGAGAAAATTAATCAATGAGAATTCAACTGCATTATAGCACAAGAGATTGAGTGATATCTCCAAAAGGAGAATAGAGAGACTTGTGTCAGGCGAAATTCTCGATAGAATTTACAGATTTTGTTATTTGTGTTAACTGTATTAAGGGGAAACAAACCAATAAAAGGATATTTGAAGCCAATAGGACTTTTGACGTCTTAGAACTAATACATATAGATATTGTGGGCCATTCCCTATAGTTTCTTGGAATGGTCAACAATATTTTATAACATTCATAGACGATTTTTGTAGATATGGCTACATATATCTCATTTATAAAAAGGCATAGTCGCTAGATGTGTTCAAGAATTATAAGGCTAAAGTTGAAAACCAAATCAACAAAAGGATTAAAAGCGTCAGATCTAACCATGGTGGTGAGTACTATGATAGATATGACGATTCAAGTGAACAACATCCAGGACCTTTTGCTAAGTTCCTAGAAGAAAGCAGTATCATCCCACAGTACACTATGCCAGGTTCACCCACTATAAATGGTGTTGCTGAAAGACGAAACAAGACACTTAAAGACATGGTAAGGAGTATGACTTCTCATTCTACCTTACCAGAATCACTCTGGGGAGAAGAGCTTATGACTACAGCATATATGCTTAATAGGGTTCCAACTAAGGCAACTGCCAAAACCCCTTACAAACTTTGAACAAGCAAGAAGCCTAGTCTAAAGCATCTACATGCTTAGGGATGTCCAGCTAAGGCAAGGCCTTATAGGCCTAATGAAAAAAAAAAAAAAACTAGACTCAAGGACAGTAAGTTGTTAGTTTATTGGATACTCTGAAAGATCCAAGGAGTACAAGTTTTATGATCCCACGATAAATCGATATTTGAGACAGGAAATGTCTGGTTCTTTGAGGATGTTGAGTTTGTGGGAGGAGATAAGGTTAAGGACTTTGTCTTTGAAAAGGAATATGTTGATGTTCATGTTGGAAAAATAATACGCAGCGGAATTTTAAAAATTTTAAATCAGAGTATTTTTCAAAACACAAGTTTGACATGCTATATGTATAAATTAACCTGATCTTACTGACCTTGTATACGCCGAAAAGCTCCCGAAGTCTGTGTAGAGAAGTAACGTTCCAGAAGAGCCTCAACCAACTAGTCTTCTTTGCTATTCTCTATCCACGATCGGAGTGAGTGTGGGCTCACACGTACAGCTCTTCCTCAAGGTGACTCTCCTTCCAATCAATTGAGAGAACCCAAAGCTAGTGTTCGTGATTTGTGAACAAGAGCTCTCAGGGAGTTTCAGATTCTCACCAGTAGAGTATCACTCTTTATCTCTCTATTGATCTAAATAACTCATTAGACTCACTCCCTAGTTATAGAGGTTGGGTCTAGGGTCATTCCTTATCAGATAAGGTCTCAAAAATTTGAAACAAAACC
>CAMOHE010025421.1:0-23936 GCA_946598075.1 Artocarpus hirsutus | reverse complement strand
TATGTGTAAAGAGTATTTTTGTGCATTTTTACTAAATACATTGTTTATTGTGCAAAGAGTTTTCCTATAGCATGAACGTTGAGAAGCATGTGGTTGAGATCTATACATGCCAGATCAGATGGTGTGAACCTCGCCTCAGAAACATACAGCAATATCTGCTTCTTTTGATCGTAGTGACACTTTTAAAAAAAAAAAAAAAGGAAAATGGAATTGTATTCTTTTTTAATTGGAAACAAAAGATTATGAGTGTACAGATGCCAAAGAAAACAAGAAGGACAAGACTTCAGAAGTCAAGAATTGGGGTCCCAATAGAAGCATTTACAATTACCACCTTACGAGGTAATTTGCCTTCAAATTTCATATGGCTGTGGCTCATCACGTGAACCTAGAAAGTTCTAAAACTTGTTATAATGTTTTCTTTTAGAAAATTTAAATTGTTGCAATATTTTAGATTCAAACTATTGGTTTGAACTGGCTTCTATTACGTCGTAATAATCAATTCTGCCATAATAGCTACATGTGTCAGCTTTAGCTTCAGAGTGTCTCAATCAGCAACGTATTTTTTTAGCGTGTTTCGGAACTAGTTCCAACGTCAAAGTTTCAACTGTTAGTGTAAAGCTCTTACGTGCTACAATGTAAAGCAAAAATATGCTATAATGTAAAACTCTTACATGTTAAAATGTAGAGGAAACAATTCATGTCGGCATGTCGTGCTGAAGCTCAAAAATATAAAAAATACGTCGACCCTAACCCGACCAATGACATGAACGGATTGGAAAATCTTGACACTAACATGACCCGCCTTGACACAGATTAACATGGACACGACCCGTGACCTATGTAGCATGCAACTCTTAATTAACCCGCAACTCGAAATCAACCTACAACCTAAAATTAACCTGCAACTCAAAATCAACCCGTAATATTTATCACTTTAAATTATAATTTATGCACCAAAATTACATAAAAGTAGCATAAAATACATATTTTTTTCAAAATATAATCACTTTCATACAAACGCATCAAATTTAGTATCAATATATTGATGCTATACATATTAGGGCAAAATAGTTTTCAAAAAATAATAAAGTATTAAGTTCCAGGTCAATTTAGCGTCAAGAGGGTTGATACGAACACGACCCATTTTTGGATGGGTCAATTTCAAGTTGACACAAAAATAACCCTCAACTTATTTTGTTGACACTAACCTGTAAAAAATCGTGTTGTGTACGTGTCATGTCATCGTATCATAACCCGTATTGCTAGGCCTACTAAAATGTTTAAGTTCTAACCTGGTTCCAAACACTCTTAAAATAAAAGATTTAACAACTCATTTGTTACAAAAAAGAGTATTTAATAAAACTTGAGATCACTATTGATACGATTTCAAAATGAAGCACTAGATGAGACCAATTGTTCTTTCAAAGGACCTAACTGACTGAATTTTTAGTCGTTTCAGAACATAATTTGAACAATAAATTAATGGCTTAAACCAAATTTGTTACAATGTTTTCCCCCCAAAACTTTGAATTTCAATTCAGCTTTGCTTCAAACTCTTAATCGTTTCCAAACAATCTAGGCTTCTCTCGTTATCTCCCAAGTATCATTGACGACTTCTTCCATCACGATCCATGAATGTTAAAATATTAGAGCGTTAAAATGCTTTTGCTTTTATTATTACATGTACATAGTATTTCTCAAAGGAATATGACATGTACACATTGTATTACATTTATATATAACTTTCTAGGTATTGATTGCCCTTAGATCATAATAAAACCTGATTTTTATCATTAATGGTCCTTATTAATATCCAACTCATCACCCAATTATATGTACGCGCGCATGCATGTATTTCGTTTTGAGTTAAATGTTTAATTACTTCTCCAATTAAATGTTTCCCAACCAAAGGTCATGCAAATACTGCATTATTAAGGCATGTGTATATTTGTATGAATATATGTATGTATCGACTTATGCTTGGCAGTCCAACATACCATGTTGGGAGTGTTTATTATATTTGAGGCCAAAGAGAAAATTTTTAATTCTTATAATGATGAGCATGTGGACATAACCCACCAAAAGAGAGAGAGGAAAAAAACAGAAAAGAAAAGATGGTCTTCGTCAAACACAACACATAAAAGCGCACTTTTTGAATTACTAGTTTAGATATGTGCAATGCACGTTTTAAGTTGAATTGAAGTTTTAATAACATAGACAATAAATAAAAAAAAAAATGGGAGAAAAAATTAACTTGGAGATTTGAAAAGAAAAGGTTATAGAAATAACCTTTTAACTTGAAGATATCTATTTATTTTATTTTGATCACCGATATTAACTTTTGAGTCTAACTACTATGAGATTCATGAAATATACAGTGGGATCCATTTAATTAAAAAACTAATTATTTTCAAAAAATATGCACAGGTATAATGAGTAGGATTTTTGGATGAGCAAAGCAGTAAAAGAAAAAAAGCTTTGAAATGATGAAGTTAAAGAAAAAAAAAAATCAAAGTATGAGACTGTGATAGAAAATAAAACCCTTAAAAAATATAAAAAGAAAAAGGTAAAAAAAAGATTAATCAAAAGAAACCAAGGTAAAAAAGCACTAAAGAAAAGATAGGGTATTAAATAGTACAAAAAAAATAAAAATGAAGTATCAAAAACGCAAATGAAAAAGGTGGAATGACCAAAAAAATCAAGGGAAGAAAATCAAGAAAAAAAATAAGAATGAAAAAATTAAAAAATATATGTATATATATATATATATATATTACACAAAAAATGGTAAATTGCTTCAGTAATCTCCAACCTTTCATGAAAGTGAACAATTAGTCTCTAACTTTTTATTTTTGATTTATTAGTCCCTATATTTGATTTTGGTTGTTGAAGGGCCAATTTAACGGTCAAACAGTTAATTTTAAATGAAAAAATATGACAAACTGGTTACAAAGTTATAAAAAAATGACAAACTAGTCTCCAAAATTAACGCTTAAACTGTTAAATTGGTTCTTCAACAACAAAAAAAAAGTTAGGGAATGATAAATCAAAAATAAAAAATTGAAGACTAAAATCATACTTTTGTCAAAAAATTAAGGGGTGTGCAAAAAAGAAAAAAGAAAAAGAAAAGAACCAAAAAATGTTAAAAAAAAAAAAAGAAAGAAAGAAAAGCAGCCAAAACAAACGTTTTGGACCACTAAAAGATGAATAGTGCAACTTTATGCACTCTTTTAATGCAGTTACAGATATATGTCATATAGGCATTTTGTTGATGAAAGCGAATAGACGAAGGCATTGTCTCAAGCTAGGCACCAACTCAAATGTTTTTAGTTGATATAAGATCGTTTATATATTCATATAACATCTAATTTATTTTAGGTGTAACTTAAAGAATGTAATTTAACACTTATAACATTAAAGATTATACTTAAATAAATTGAGTATTACATAAATATACAATTAATGTTATATTGGTGAAGAAAAAATGGTGTGAGATTGGTAAGAGTTCCTGACTTTGAATTGTATATATCTATCATTTATGATTTACCGTCATTCGTCAACTCAAGAATAAAAATGTAGATTCTTTCACATGCGCAAAAGTGGCATATAATGGTATTTGAAGAACTTATTTTAATCCTTCTCTGTTGGGAAAAAAAAAACTGATAATTAACAAGCATCTTTTGTGTGGATATCGGCCATGAATATTGAAAGATCCAGTTATTAATATCTACCAAAATTAATTAAATTCAGGTTATTTAAATTTTATTAAACACAAAGTAAATAATAAACACAAGTAATTATTAACGAGATTCGATCGTTAAACTTACATCTTTGAGGTCATACCTAGCTAGTGAATAATCCATTAAGACGGATACCAATTGGATTATACAACGTCAAGACTCCCTCTTTTGATTGTTGCATCTGAGAAGTGATGTGATGCCTAAAATGTTTCTTTAAATGTGGTCGTTTGTAGTTTAGTAAGGACAGTCATTCCTTTCACTAAAGCCCGTTACTTATTGGTTCATTTCTCCGTTACTTAACTTGAATGTCCTTTAGTTAAATTTTCCATCTTACTTGATAGTTTCATTACTTAACATATTACAGAACATTTTCCGTCTAAAAGCGTTTTGCTAATTCTAAGGGCTCGGCTTCGTTTTAGAGTTTTCTTAAAAATTGACGATTTTACCTTTACGGGTTTTCTCGTGAACCTTGTAACTTTACTAGTCTTCTTGTCTTTACTTTACCATTTCGCTATTTACGGGTTATGAAAAAATTACCGTTAAAGGGTGTTTTTTAAATCGGGAGCTTTGGGGTCTATTTTAGCCTTTTTACAAAAAATGATCATTTTGTCCTTGGCAGATCTTAGAAAAATTTCGAAACTCGTTCTAAAACAAAACTTGCGTTTCTTTGTCACTTATAATATTATAGAAAACCAAATATAGATTTCCTTTTTGTAAAAATCCTTTTTATCAAAACTCTACGGTTTTGAGCCATAATCAAAAAATTTGACGATTATGCCCTTAACATTCTTTTCTCATTCTTTTCTTAGTAATAACTTTAAATTTTTTCAAACTTTAACATTTGTGGTTACTCTCTGCATATAGCAGTGCAAAAAACTAACCTTTCTCTGTGAAAATTTCCTTTCACATGGTGTTACAGTTTTAACATGAAACACAAAATCTTAACATTATTACCACCAGGACTAAAGACGACCGCTTTATATCAAAATGTATAGTTTTTAGCAAGGATTAAAACTTAAAAAAGCTTCTTGGTCAAATTCAAAACATATCATAATGTTTCTCTTTATATTAAATTTTATACTTAAAATCTTATAAAATTCATAACGTAAAATTGGTATAGAATTTTCGCAAACTATCCTTGTATCTTAATCGTTTCGGTAAGATCTACAATTTTTGTATTTTAATTTTTCTCAAAATCTTTTGTCTTTATGACATTCTTAAAAAGATAAACCGAAATCAATGTGTTTTGGCTTGTTTCGATCAAAATTTAAGTAGAATTTCTTCATAAAAGTTATCCGACTCGATGATTCAAATAAATCACATGTTGAATCTAGAAATTAGTTTGGCCTCTAACGGCCTCAAACATTTAATTTTTTTCAAAAATGCCCTTAAACGTCTTTTTTTCCACCTTAACTTATCTTAGCTTGGTTTCCTAAGGTTTAATCTTGTTTAAACCTTTTCAATCATTTAATCAAGCACTTATTATATAAACAAAATGTACTATAATATTTTCTTTCCATGCCATGATTAAAAAGCATTTTATCAAACTCTTAGTTTGCTTAAAATTAGTTTATTACAAAGTTGTCACACTTTATCTTTTTAACCTTATATCATAGTTTTGTAATTTTCCTCTATTATTATCATTATCAACATCACTTATAATAAAATCATGCCATAAAGTTCTTTTTTACATGTCATAGTCCATAAAGATTACAAACCATAATCTTGACTCATGAAAATAGCATATTTTCAAGACTAGAGTTTAAGAATTGACCTAAGCTTTTCTAATATTTTTGATCCTATTCTTTGATGCCTTAAATTTTGCAAACCACCCTTGACAGTATTCCTATCATAACCTATCAAAAGCCATCCAAAAACTCAAAGAAAAACACTAAAAACCCATAGTAAAAAGCTTGGGTTTTTGCCTCCAAAAATTGTTTATCCTTGATCTTCCATACCTGAACTTGCTTCATGTATAGATTATGAGTTGTATTCTTGAAAACTATTTGAGAGAATGAAAGGGAGGGTGGCCGGTTTTCCTTAGAGAAAATGGCTGGTTTTCCTTAGAGAAAATGGGGAGCTTCTTTTATCTATTTATTTATTTTTCTAAGCTTGCATGGAGAAAATGATGAAGAAAGAAACATTTTTTCCAATTAGATTCTAACATATCACTTGAGGATCATTTATCATAAAATTGGCTCCTTTTGTGAGGCTAAATCCGGTTCCCCTAAGAGAAGAGATGTGGCTAATTTTGGCACTTTAATGGACTTAATCTTTTTGGGTCCTTAGTTGTAAAATAGCTTAGTTTAAGGGCTAATTTGCAATTATGAAAACTTGCCCTCTAATGGGTGATACGTGTAATTTTTTCCCACCTTTTGGGGTCATTAAGTGGGCTCCATCTTACTTTTTAAACAATCCAAATTTACACTGACAGTATTTTTTTATATTGTTGGTACACTTTTTTTATACAATATTCTTTACTCATCCATATCCTTCATACAGTATATACTTCTTAGTTTTATATAGTTTAATTTCTATACTATATTATTTTATGCAGTGTAATTTTCATATTGCTTAACGTTATATAGCGTAATATAATTCGTTACTCTGCATTACTTTTCCAATATAATTTCCATACTGCACAAATTTATCAGTGTAATTCTTTACACTGCGTTACTTGATAGTATAATCCTTATACTATATTATTCTAATATTGTATAATTTTTCATATTTTTATACAGTATTTTTCTTAAACTGTATTTTTGTCTTAATATTTATTACAACACATTTTGTAACAGTTAAGCTTTCCAGCTTATTTCATATTTTTTCTTTCTTGTATAAGACTACGACATGATTTTAACCCTTATAAATTTGATTTTTGCTTTTGCGGGATTTATCATTAAAATCGGATTAAAACAATAATCCTTATAACATGTATTTTGGTTATCATAGTCCTTTAAATATTGCATTTACAATGTACTAGAAATTTTCAGGTATCACATAAGCCCAGTTATTGAATAATCCATTAAGATAGAAAAAATATTGCAATCACCAATTGGACTTATAGAACATCAAGACTCTCTCTTTCGATTGTCACCTCTGAGATATAACTCTTAGATGGATTTATCCAACGAGTACTACTTGTCTTCTAATTCTGCACATGTAGAATCCCTTATGTGTGCAGAGTGTTTTCTCTCGAAAACTTCAACTTCTTCTCCCAAAGATTGCTAACACTTTGCTCAGAAAACCTTCATGTAAACCAAGTTGTCTGGACATGTTAAACACTCTAGAGAGTGAGGTTTACATAGAGCTCATTCCAGAATCTCAAAAAAAAAAAAAAAAAAAATCAAGTTATAAATTTGAACTTCGAAGTCGTTGTCTAAAGTCATGACTTCAAAATAACCTCATCTAATAAAAACTAAGTCTAATTTTCTCTAATGTATTTAGACGATTTCTACTGCGATTTAGGATCTAAATCTTCAAAAAAAAATTCTTCATAAATTATCCTCGAAGAAAATTGCAACCTCCTCCTTTTAAAAGAACCAAAAAACAAATCCTTTTTAAATTTATAGATTTCGTTCACTTTGAATTAAGATTTTCTCTTCAAATCTTTATCTTTATCTCCTATTGGAATTAAAACTTTACTGTTTATCTCTGATTTGAACAGTTTTACGAATTAGATTCTCCAAGATACCACATAGATGTCTTTTCATTTGAATTTGAATTCCTGAATATTTTTGCTAAAATTTTTGCCAACAAAAACACGTTAATAAAAAAAAAAAAAAAAGTTAAACCCTAACATATGTGCAAGTAAATATTGTATTGTTTGATCCAAATGCATGCATTGTAAGTTGTAACATACCATCTATTGGATTGTATCAACATATCATCAACAGCAACACGATATATGTGTGTATCATGATCGTCATCATCAATTGGTATATGACAATATGCCACAGCTAGCCGCTTAATTTTAGTCATAGCTCGCACATATAAATCAATTAACCTTCTTAATCAAGCTTTTTTCCCATAGAGCATGCTCTGAATCAGTGGTATTCTCATTCCCTATGAAAGAATTTGTATTTAAGGAGTGCATCCTTTATCCTACATTGTGAAATGGTAGTTTTGAGAAATAACAACATTATCAATTATGAAGAGGTTTTTTTTGGGAGAATTTCCCATTTTCTCCTTATATAACTTACTTGAAATAAAATCGACTTTAACCATAACTATATGACAAACACCTAATCTTTAAGAGTGGCCCGGTTGCAGGTGCAGTCTAAACTTACCCACCCCTGATGTTGAGTTCTAGATTTCAAATTCTTAAGTTTGGAAGAAAGAAAAAGGTCGAGGTTTGCAATAATGACATAGGTTAGCATATAGATATGATATTGAAGTAGGCAGGGGATGATAAAATTAGTTATCTATTATGTCAATGCTTATTTAGATATTATTTTTCTATATAATAGGGCCAACTCTGGATTTTTGTTTCTTTTTTTTTTTTTTTTTTACAATAGACCTTCGATTTATTACAGAAATTAAAGTGTTGAGTACTGTTGCAAAAGTAATGCGATAGAAACAAAGAATAAAAACACACAGAATTTACGTGGAAACCCAGAACGGGAAAAAACCACGGGCAGAAGAGAAGAAAATCACTAAACTCGTAAAGATTACAGTGGAGGCGTTAGGGAGGCTCGAAAATCGATAAAAAACAAACCCTAACGCAATACATCATATAAATAGGTATAGGCAAAACCCTATGGGCCAAAAATATAAACTAAACGGCCCGATCCCGTAGCTCACCACTGATCTCATGAAAAATCTCATTTTTGTTTTTCACCACAATTTGTCGCACTGCGAGCTTTTCGGGTTGGATCAAACTAAATTCGGGTCACCATACTCTAACAAGTACGCTAGTAGAAACTTGATGTAGATAGGTTAAACTTCACCTAATTCTGAAAGAGAGAATTTGTACATACATTAATGGGAAAGTTAATCATCATAATTAGTTGAAAAAAAATTACTTTCTTTCACTTTTCCTCTTGCCTTTTGTGCTTCAGAAGTGGTAGGTTAATTGACTTGACCTAAAGGAAAATTGCACCTTCCCATCACGTCAACTTCTACACACTCACACATCCCAAGCGATAATCTTCCAAATCTAAATTTAGGGAAATTATTTTGTGAATAGAGTAACAACATTTCCAAGTAAGTCATATTTGTGCATTTTTTAACAACTGCAATTACTTTTTCCTGTAATATAATTCACCACTTTCAAGATATATATGTATATATACACACACATATATATGTATGTATATATTTATAGTGTACATGTGTGTTGTGTGAAAGAGAATAAATTCACCAATTCTTGTACTCTCAAATACACCATTGAATAATCAGACTGTATTGGATTCTTTGGATAAAAGATATATTCAAATTTAAAGCCAGATTGCAATACTTTGTTAATTTTACTTAAATATTTTTCTTTAGAAAAAACAATTTAATGCATGTCATTGACCTTAAATATAGGGATTCCACAGCCTGCAATAAGTAATAACAGATTCTGCAAAATCCTAAATAATTGAACCCTGTTTTAGCATGAAAAGGGGTATAAAATCCTTAGCCTTAACTTTCTAGAAAATATTTCGTCATTGATTAAATAATAGAATAATACATGTGTTGAGTGTTTGGCGCCAAGACAAAATTATGATTGACCATCGACCACATGACAATATATATGGCAGATTGTCTGTTGTAGTACCATTTTGAAGTTAAGAGAATGGCGTGAGAAAGGTGTTAATGCATAGTACAAGGTCAAATGATTTGTACCCAAAATAGGTGCTTTCACTCACACGCGCACACATATATATATAGGTCACGAGAATTTGCCAAGAAAACAGTTGAGCTTTCCATCCCCTATTCTTCTCATTTATCTGCTAATGTGTATTCAATTTGAAAGTAACATTGAGCTAAATAATATTCTTCAGCCGGTCTTAATATTACATTTCAAACCCTTCCAATGCATGCCCCTGAATTTCAAATCACAAATATGATTAATTATTGTCAAGGACGGAGCCAGAAAAATACGACTAAAAAAAATGGACATTCTAAAAATTTTATCAAATTTTAGATACAAGTAAATGAAAGGTTTTATATATTACGAGATAGAGCAAACATAGAATTTTAGAATTTTAAATTGGCCAAATTAAAAACTTTTATCTAATTTTACATATATATAAAACCTTCAGCTATCTTCAGCTATATGTAGCTCCGTCCTACTGCTACCTCATATCACTATGTCTAATTAAGCCGACTGTATAAGTGTATATATCATAGGCATATATATATATATATCTATATTATGAGTAAGAACACTATATAGCAAGAAGAATTCCATGCCACCATCGTATACATGCAATGTTGCAAGCACAATGCAATAATATATATATATATATATATACACACACACATAGAACAAGAAGAAGTGCAAAAAGCAGCCAGAATTCATAACCCCACATCTAGTTTTTTTTGTGGAATGATATAATTTGGAGCAAGTTTCCATACGTTCTCTAAAACAATTAGTGTTTAGGAATAAAGAAATCGATAATTTCTGAAGTGGGAACCGTAAAAAAAAAAAAAAAAAAAAAAAAAAAGAAAAAGAATTCTTATCTTTAGGTATCTACCGTTTAGCAATTAGTTCTGCAGTTCAAAACGTATAGTACCGACAGTAGGGGCTCCTAGCGGAAGTCTCCAAAGAAATTACCTTTCCCCTTCATATTCTCTTTTGTTATAATATATTGAAAAGAAAAATAGGGAATTTCAAAATTTTAATCTAGAAAACTATTGCTGATTTCCCAAGTTAAGGAAAAGTGACCTATTTTGACTAATTTAAACATAGTTCCAAGCCTTCCTAGAAAAATAATAACTCCCTTTGTTCTGGTACAGCACTACATGTAACTTGGTGCTATTTGTGTTATTAACAAGTCTCAAATATTCAATATATAAAAACTCACCCATTGGCGTTGGAATAATTTCAAAAAATCGTATTGCTCCTATGATCTAAAACGTTCACAATATTGTGGTTGCATATATAGTTTTACGGTAAATTTATATTTGACTCTACTATCGAAAAAGAGTTAGAATTCTTCATTTTCATGGTTTTTTTTTTTTTAATTCATAAGATTAGTTAATCCCATTAAGATATTTGTATAGCAGAAGGAGTATTAAAGATGATGAATTGAAGAATCATAGACAATAAAATAAAAGTTGATTACTTTATAGAAAATGAAACACAAGAGACTACATCAATCTTGAAACCCCAAAAGAGGGTAAAAAAAAAAGGAGACTTTTTTGGATGTTGTTTTGTTTAGACCCATCATGCTTTACATGAAGAAAATCAGCACTAGAAGACAAAGTCCCACTGACCCCACAACCCCTAGTAACAAAATGACACCAAAACATAGAAAGAAAGATGTTTTCTCTTCAATTTGCCACTGGCTAGCACTACTTTTTAAAGATCACTAAAAAGACTGAAAAAAGCTAACTTGGACAACCCCATTAGGATGTAGCCAAGAGAACAATAAGCATCAAAAGAGCTGTGGCAAATTCTGTAGACTAAACAACTACTTCTAGTCTATTTCAAGTGAGGAAGAGAAATACTACTACTACTGGTAGCTACTAAAGAAAAATAACCCAACTAATTACTTGCTAGTTGCAGTTAGTTCCTCAATCCTCCAATGGTGGAAGCTCATTGAGATCAAAATAAAGTGTACTCTTACTATCACCTTTTTGAGCAGAAATCTGATCTCCACCGCCACCATCATCATCATCTTTGTCATGATCTATTGTTGCTGTTTCATCCATGGACCGCGACAAATCATCATCATCCGAACTAGACAAGCAGTTATTGATGATGATGTTCTTCTTCTTGGTAGTTGTAGTAGTAGTCTTGTTGTGGCTTGACCTGTGACCTCCTAGAGCTTGGTAACTTGGGAAAGACCTCTTGCAAACATTGCACACATATTGACCACTGTTACTGCTACTAGGTAATTTTGCCTTATTACTAGTGCTAGTTGTAATTACTTGTCCCTCGTCTTCTTCTTCTTCTAGGTCAGCCAACTTCATCTTCTTTCTTCTTTTCTTGCTCTTCATGTTTTTGTTCTTAATTTTCTTGATGATGTAGTCCTCCTTCTCTTTTCCTTCTATTTTTCCTTTATTTTTATTGATCCAATTAAGAACGGACAGAAATTCGGAGCGAGGTTTCTGATGAGCTAGCGACATGAGATCAATTACAGCTTCTTTCATTCTGTTGTCCATGAGATCGACAAAACTTGAGGCGGCTGAGGAGGAGGAGCAGCCGGTGCTGTTGCCACAACCTCTCTTGGCGGTGATGGACCAATTGCCATCCTTGAGAGACTTTGTCAAGTCCTCTTTATGATCATCGCCAGTGGTAGGAGGAGGAGTTTTAGGAGAATTGTAAGAAGACGGCATTAGTACTTTCGGAGTGGCTGAAGGTGAAGTCTCATCATCTTCTTCATCAATCATGTGGTGATCATCTAAAGTGATCAGTGAGGAGCCTTGCTTGATTACGGAAGGAGAGTAAGAAGAAGGAGGTTGAATTCCCCTCCAACCCCTATCAGGATGGGACCTCATGTGACCGAAAAGCGACTTCATGGACGGGAAACTCTTCACGCAAAGCGGGCAAACAGGTTCATCCTCTTCTTGATCGTCTCCATCAGCTCTTCTATCAAGTCCAATTGTATTATTGTTCTTCTTAAGTCTGTTGTCGTTGTTTTTGGGTGGAAGATTGTGCATTCTCTTGTGACCACCGAGGGCTTTGCCAGACTTGTATCGTTTGTTACAAACTTGGCACACAAAAGGCAACTCTTCATCTTCATCTTGATGATCAGCTGGCTTTAGCTTATCGATGTCATCATGAGGCTCTGGTTTCGGATTGATCTTCAACTTCAAGCAAAGACTTCCAATATTATTCTTCGCAGCTTCTTTCTTCTCTCTTTCCATTATCATTTTTATTACTACGATCAGAGAGAGGAAGAAAATATTAAAAAAAAAAAGGAAAAGAAGAAGAACAAAAAAACGGACGAGCAGCGGAGGACTAGGAAGATCTTACCGTTTTTAATTGTTGGTTTTCCTTTACTTGTTTTTAGAGGAAAAAAAATAAAGGGAAATTATGTTGAAGGAAAGCAAAGGTAAGGAAGAATCTAAATTAAGAAATTTGATTGCTTTTAAAATTTTAATCAAGAATCTAAATCTCTTTAAGGCAAAAGACTTTTGGTTTTCTAGTAGGAAGGAAGAAAGAAAGTCGTAATGAATATATGTGTATATATATATATATATATATTAATTAATGAATTAATTTATTATTATTATTATTATTATTATTACTATTATTATTGTTATTTTTGGTTCTTATTCCGTTATTTCAGAATTTCCAACTCCCTTAGCTAGACCAACTTCCTCATTTCTTTTAGAAAACCCAACTTCCTCGTTTCATTTTCAAAAAAAAAAGAAATCCTTATTTGTTTAGTTATTTCTTTATTTATTTTTGTTTTTCTTTTGTTACCCTGCGGTGGTATTATTATTATTATTATTATTATTATTATTATTAATTTTCTATTGAGTTATTCCTTTAACATCTTTCAAATATCTTCTATTAATTTTTTCTCAATATTTGAACTTAGGATTTCTATTTTAATCTCCCTATTCTTACCAACTTGATTAGCACTGGTTCACCTGTCGACTAACTTTTTGTTTGAAAAACAAAAGAAAAGAAAAAAAAGAAAAAAAAAATCTAATTGTTGTTCTAACTACCAAACATATATGCACACTTCAATTTCCTATCAACTTATGCCATAATCATATTCTCCCTCAAACGTTCTTTTAAAGAGTTTCGAAAGTTAAAGAATGGGAGACAAAGGTTTAACCATTTTATTTTCTTTCATCTTTAATATTATATCATCTTAGTATTCATGGTTGTTATTATCGCAATTAGCTTTTGTTGTACATGTAATAAGAAATCTCGTACCATTTAAGGAAAAAAGAAAGAAAGAAAAACCTTGCAAGATATGAATCTTATTTGAGCATTAGAACTTAATTGAAAACCAATCCACATCATGTATATTCTTTGCAGCTTCTTTTTCTGCCTCCTTTATAATGATCACGCATCAATGTTAGAAATTTGACCACTCTCTTTTACAATTTCGAGCTTCCTTTCGTTAACTAAATAAAGCCTTAGCTTTTTTATTTTTTATCTTCATCTTCTACATCTTCGTGATCATGATCTGTAGCAACGGGCTCTGGTTTCGGATTGATCTTCAACTTTAAGCAAAGTCGTCCATTATTCTTTTCAGCTTCTTTTTCTACCTCCATTATTATCAGAGCTTGGTTCTTTTGTATTTTGTGCATAGAAGAAAGAAGAAGAAACATAAGCATAAATGTATATATCTTACGTTTTGTAATTCTTGATTTATTTTAATTTTAGTGTATGGAAAAATCTAAATTAGGAAACTAGATTGCTTTTAAAATTTAAATTAAGATTCTAAATCCCCTTAATTAAGATACCAAAGGAAAGACTTTTGCTTTTCTGGTGGAAAGAGAGACAAAGTGATGATGAATATTAACGAGCGAGTTTTTTTTTTTTTTTTTTTTTTTTTTTTTTCTTGGTTCAAGTTGACCACTCTCTTTGCCTGCAATTTCGTTCTTTCAGATTCTCCAACTTCCTTAGCCAAACACCTTAACCCAACTTCCTTATTTGTTTAGCTATTTATTTATTTTTGTTCTTCTTCTTTTATTTTTTGTTTGTTTTATAGTATCTTTTTTCCTTACTTTTTAGTTTCCAAAATTTTTAATTTTTTTCTTTGAAGCTTCTTATATCCCAATTGATAATGCATGTTTCCTTAAGTTGGGTCAAAAATCCATCAAAATAAAAACAAAACTTGATACATATATAATTCAAACAAAGTTCTAGTGGTAGTTTCCATACCCTAATGTCAAAATTTTTTTCATATTGAAAAAATTATAATACATAACTAAATTATCGATATAAAATTAAAAATCAACACAATATTTAAAATATATATTTAGAATATATATTGAAAATCAACTTAATTATTTTAATAATATCATATTTGGTATTATATAATTTCATATTATCATTTTAATTTATACAGACTTACTCATATTTTAATTTAATAAACATAACTGAGCCACTTATTTTATTAAATTTTTTAATTGAATTTTGACTTATCCTCCTAAAACATCTTTTGTGGTAGGTTCCTTTCCTAGCATCTTTCAAATCTCTGTACACTAACTTTCAGTTGAAAAAATTAAATGAAAAAACAAGCGCGCGCGCCAAAAAAAAGAAGAAGAAAGAACAAGAAAAAGAAAAAGAAAAAGAAAAACCTCTAGTCTTCCCCCAAAAGGTTCTTTTAAAGAGTTTTGAAAGTGAGAGAGTAGGAGATAAATATTTAACTATTTCTTCTCTCTTTAGTATTGCATCATCTTATTATTCATGGTTTGTTATGGTCCACAGTAACTTTTGTTGTGTGGTAAGAAATCATGTACCCTCCAAAAAGAATATAAAGAAAAACAAATGAAAAACAATTTTGTAAAACATGGATCTTTTAGGCAAGAGAAACTTAATTGAAAAATAGAAAAAAGATCCCTTGCAAATTTCTGAAAATCATTCAGAGGCAAAAACTAATTGAATCCAACACTTATATTATTTGACAGAATAAATGTCAAATAACATGTAAACATTTTTCTTATGTGCAAGGCAAAACCTATTTAAAATCACCTGATTACATAAACATACCTTCCATCTTCTTTTGTTTTTTTGTTTTGAGTGGTCTGCCTTTATTTTTATTTCTTTGTACCATGCATCTTCTGATTATTATCTTCATAAATGATTCGAATCAATTCGACTAGTTTCTGAAATATTAAATTGTAATCCATTCGTAACCCGAATACGAGAAAATCGTGTTCAACCCGTGTTAGACAGAATGGTGCCTATAAACGAGATTGTGCGTTTTATGAAGGAAAAAGTACGGTCATCACTAGTCGTAGTTTTAAAAGCTGTAGCACACCGTCAAATTCAGCATTGTGGGCCCCATAACTCTACCTGACGGGGTCGTATCCCTGTCCGCCGAAAAAGTGTCTTTCCACTCATTTTCTCCTATATTATTACATTTCATATATGTAGAAAATTAGCTGTTGCCTGGGGACTACTCACTATTGATTATATATATATATATATATATATATATAGGAGAGAAAATTGGGAGCTAAAAGTACGACTTTTGGCGTGATATGAACGAGTCCTTACCAATGAGGATAAGACATTGACCAAGTGTGACAAACAGAGAAATTTGACTCAACTTTCAAGTGGTCCATTTCATTTGTAAATAAAATAAGCTTTAAAGAGTCGCTTTCATGACATAATAATAATAATAAAGTAGAATACAAGAGCTAATACTTTTATGTAATAAACTCCCTTTGCAAAATTCTTCAAAAGGAAAAAGAAAACTCTTTGCAAAGTGCAAAGAAAAAGAAATGTCTTTCGCAAAAGGGTGGATATTTGTTGCGTCTAAGGTCGGACCCTTTATTTAAAGGCCGTGCTTATCATTTTTCAACATGTGTCTTCAAAACACTTTGTTCTCGTTATGTAGATAACAAAAAGGAGTGATTAGTTTTGGTGGAGAGTTTTTTTTTTCTTGTTGGAATTACTTCTGTTGATGATTGATTCATAATATTTCTACCATGTGGTTACTCTTGTTATCCATTTGTTAAAGCAAAAGAGATGAGATGTCTTAAAGTAAAAGTAAGCTTTTGCCTGAAGAGTTACTAACCTCGTCAATCACCTTTTTCTTTCATGTTCTTTTTGGTGAAAATTACATTTTCTTTAAATTGTTGCTGTATAATCACAGGATTGAATAGTCGCTCATTGTGGAGTGCAGAGAAGATTATCTTAATCTACCAGCTCCTAGAAAAGGTTTAAGCATAAACCGGCCTTTAATTGCGTCCAAACAACACTTCATTATGAAAGGCCGGTTGTTTTTAAGATGATCCTATGCTAGGCTAAACAAAAATTCACATATTGTTGTTACTTAAATTTAAACATTTCATCATATCGCAATCATATTAAAATTAAAAAGAAAAAAATAAGCATAATGACATATTGTAGGGTATTCTTTTATTAAATACTATTTTTTTTTTTTTTAATCTCCGAAAAAGGGTATCAAGTCAGGCAGGTTAAACTGAAACAGGGGTAACGTTGAATTAATCTTGTAAATACAGATTACAGATTCCCACTAGTCTTTTAAGTACACGTTATTCAAGAAAATATTTCCAATAAGGAATTAATAACACGACTTTGACTTCTTTTTTCACCCTCTCTGATAATCAACTTGACTTCACCTTTATTAAGCTATAAATTAAACATAATTCCAATTAACGGCGCTGATCCATGAGCAGGTGTCATAATCAGATTCGACTCTTTTGCTCTCTTATTCATGTTTCTTTCGTATTTCTCCAATAATATCATGATACATCAATAAAAATATCAAGTTAATTAAAATATTATTTTATTAATTGTATTAGTTAAACTATTTTAATTAACGTGACTTGATAATATTAAAAAGACACATAAGAAAAAAAAAAAAAAAGAGAAACATAAGCTGAATCTGTTATAAATAGAGCAATTCGTTCGAAGTTTCCAATTCACAGCTTTTGACTTTGAGCACCCAGAAAGAGAATCAGGCTAGTACATCCCAATAACGAAAATGGAACTTCTTAATAGTGAAAAAAGAAGGGAATGCTTTTATAGGAATTTTTTTAATCACCAAATTAACTTTACAGTTTAATCTACGATTGAAAATAACTTTTTGTCATGAGTGGTAAATTTTTGTTGTGAACTCTTGCATAACAGACCATTAAAAAACAAAACCAATGGGTGAGATAACAATTCCTATCATAGAAGTTCCCAAAAAAGAACTTAGAACAAATTGGTAGTCTTCATCCTATGTTAGAGTTCACAAGAAAGAGCACCATGTGGTTTTCCAAAGGCAAACATGCTGAAAAGGAAGCCCTAGTAGAAAGAAAACTTATAGGCTATTTGCCAGGCTCGGTTGAAACCGTAGTTATTTCAACAATGTTTTTTCTTACATGTTATAGTGACTCATTTTTCAAACGGCTTATAAAATTGTAAGAACAAAGCACTAGAACTTTAAGTTGAGTAAAAACAATAAAACTACAGAAACGCACAACGGACAGCTAATAATATCCCAAGAAAAGGGTTCCCTATACAAACGCCAACAATATGGAGATGATTAAAGAGTCGTCGCGTTATACGAAGATTTGTATTCCAACATTTCATTCTTGTATCTCTCCTTGTCTCTCAGCCCGGAGATGATTAAAGAGTCGTCGCGTTATACGAAGATTTGTATTCCAACATTTCATTCTTGTATCTCTCCTTGTCTCTCAGCCCTTTGCTGATAAACCTGTCATCCAACCAAATAACATTGGGTGAGCCAGGAAAAATTTTTCAACGAGGACACCATATGAGAACTAAGAAATACAAAATAATTTTCAATTGAACAAAAGTAGAGACAGTTATAAATTTTCTTATTAAACTGGGATACTAGTGAATTTTATACAAATTTTACGTATAAAAACAAAAATTTTATGATCTACGGTGGGCACAAGTCCCTATGAGATTGTATATGACTAACATTCTCCTAGATTGGATGTTCATGTTCACAATGCACATGGACGGAAAGTTCAAAAAATACAAATAGCAATTGACATAATCAAAAGAGTTGTCTTCTCAAACATGTCAAGTAACCTATGCAAGTCACACATACGCGAATACGCTCATGAAAGGTAGAGAAATGGATAGAAATAACAAGGCAAGAAACGTACTTGTTTTTCCACTTCGGTAAGATTATTCCAGAGGAGCCCAATTGTCTTGCTGATGGCCTTGTCTTGCCCATAATACATAGGTTTTAGCTTCGCATAATGCTCTGCAAAGAAGAAATTGTAGCCACTCCTATTTCGCTTGGGTCGAGATGGGTTCCCGCAATGACAACCTGCATTTCTTTCGGTTCCTACGACTATGCACATCTGAAAGGTATGGGCACTGAGAAGTATGGAAGGGAACATGATATAAGACGCCTTGCAGCTGACCCGAACCAAAGTTAACCATGATGAGATAACCGTTCTCAAACTTTCCATCAATTGCTCCATTAACAGAAGAGCACTGCACAAAGATTATGCATAACAGATCCTTATCTCACTTATTGTTTCTCAGGAAAACTAGTAATAAATAGGAAAGCCAACAAACTAACAAAACCAAAATGCACTAGACTTATCATATCAAAATGGTAAATACTCACCCTGACCAGGTAAGTGGTTCCTAATCGTGCCTTCTTTGGCAGTTCCTGATTCATTGGCAAGGTTTCTACTAAGAGGATCTAGAGCATAAAAACAATAGAACCATACGTTAGCCCATCTATTGAACATTTTTCAGACAAGTCTATGAAAGAACCAAGAAACGCAAGTCCAATTACCATCAGTTGAAATAGAAGAAACTTGCTTGTGGAAATAATACACCTGCTCAAACAGATAGAGCAAAGATTGTTAGTACTTCCTTAAGACAAATGAAGCACTTGCAATTGTTGATGGGAAATTGAAGACCACAATTACTTCCTTCCATTTCGATCCTTACGTACCTATGACCATATTTAAAGAATTTAAAGCATGAATTCCCAGAAGAATTTGTATGAGAAATATATCAAGATTATTTACGAGATGGCTTGTATAAAGTAGCACTCTCAAAAAGAATCTTAAAAAAAATAATGGCATTTTTACAAAGGGATCATTAGTCAAGATTTAGTAAGACTGCAAATATAATTTTGTGATTTGTTCCAATCCAAAGGGAAACAAAACCAGGGGATGACTTAAGATTGGCTTTTTCTTCATTCCGTACATCATGAGGGCCCCACCAGATTGTTCTGTGGAACCATTTCTTTTCCATTCATCATGTTTAAGACATGTCCTAAATGGAGACAAAGTAAAAAGTTTTAGTTTATCACAACATCGACCGTCAATTCAGCTGATTTTTTTTCATAACCCGAGTCGTTCACATGTAAAGCGAATTCAATCATGTGGAGTTGGTAAACCTCAACTAATCCTACTTGAACGAAGAACTTGACCACATTTTAGGAACTAAAATAAGTTCAACGCTTGTAGAATCTCTTTAATGTGGAGAAACGAACAACACTACCTGCAAATGCAGTTAGAAAACGATAAGGAACAAACCTTTTCAAGACCACCACGGGATGTTACTTCCACAAAAAGGCGGTGCAGATCCAGCGCCTTTCCTCCTACGGTAGGAATCCTATAGAGACAACAAGCAGCCGAGACTGTTAATCTTATCGTCATCCATTTTCTGTTTTCTCTGCTTGCTATTATGTTACATAAGTGAATACTCTTAAGACCTCGTTACACTAGAGTCAATAAAAACTTTTAAGCAGACCATTAATAAACATATTTGAGAGAATCAAGTCCCCAGTTGTGGAACAACTGGAGGTAGAGGTCTGGGGATCAGTCCCCATGAAAGTGAAAATCTTCAAAGCATATAACATCTCCTTTGTAAGCAAAGTAACAAAAAAGGAAAAACAAAAAACTCTCTTTCCCACATTTTTATATTGTTCTATTAGCCAGCCTGTATACAGAGTAACAACTCCTATTCAATGAGCCATGTGTATCATGCGTGCGGCAAGAGCCCCAACAACAGATTTGTGATTGACATATCGCATGTTCCCACGTCTGCGACCTATAATTCCCAATAAACCTAATGAAACAACTTAACCAAGCTACAACTTAATTGAGCCCCTATTCATGTAATTATTCCAAGCACCAACAAGCTGATGTACGTAATGTACAAGCAAAATACCAGACCAATGAACCTAAAGACCGCCTTTCATGTATGTACATGTAGTAGACTCCTCTACTTAATGAGCTATTTCGATCCAAAGCCTACATACTTAGAAGTTCTTTATTGTCTAACGTCCATGGGATACATAAAATGAAAAGCAAGATTTGTGTTTACTTGTGTAACACATGTAAATTCTCTCTTTTTTCTCATAAACCTCTCTTAACCATCACATTAAGTTTCAATGAATCAAGGAACGGCGCAGAAATTTAATGAAACCTTAAAAAGACTTAATTACTGTTAACTGAAGCCTCTTCACACAATGTCCACACTAGAACAGAGAAAACAAATTAACAGACCCAACATCTTTAATTGAAACCAAAATCCTAGGTTTCTTAAACAAGCAATTGAATACAAAAATATAAGTTTGAGGGAAAGGAAAAGTAGTACAAAAAAAAAAAGTACGGAAATTTAACAAACAGTGGGAATAGCTAAAAACAGAAGACAGACAAATTGGTGTAAAAGAACATGAAACAACAAAAAGAAACCCAGAAGATAAAATCAAAAAGCAAGCAATAAACAAATAAAAAGCTTGATTAGAAAGAGACCCACATTGATAATTCTGATAAAAAAACCCAACTTGCTTAACAATATTGGGAAAAGCTAAAGAACCTGAAATCTTTGAATAGATAAGAAAAATTTGAACTAAACAAGAAGAAGAAGAAGAAAAAGGCAGTAAATAAAAAAGGTGGGATTTTTTTTTAGTTACATGAATTTGGTGCCAGAGGAATAGTGGAAAGCCCTGAGCTTTTCCCAGAAAAGGTCGGAGCTTTGAGCGACATCCTCGTACTTGGCGGTGGCAGCAGCCATTTGCTGAAATGGAAGATGAAGAAGGAGGAGATGGAGATATTATTGGGTTTGGGACCTGCGAGGAGGACGGGCTATGGTGATGCTCATACATTTGATTTTTGATTTTCGATTTTGATTTTGTTAGAGAGAGGGAGAAATAGAGAGAGAGAGAGAGAGAGCGTGGGGCTAAAAGAAGACCAGAATACGATAGTCACATCAAAACAACACAAAAATATGCCAATATATAAACATGAATTTTTTTTCATTTTTTTATCTATTTAGTCTTGTTGTTCCTAATTATCCAATTAATTGGCATTCTTTATCAAAAAGAAAAACAAAAAAAAACTTTTTCTTATCAATATTCTATGAAAAGATCTTGGGATCATGCCTCTAAAGGGGAAAAATGCTTGTTATAAAATGTCAAGTAAGGATTATTAATTGACTTTCTTTTTTTAAAAAAAGTGAAATACGGAGTATTAATATTTAATAAATAAAGTACGGATTATTAATAAAACAAAATGTTTTTCTGATAAAAATTACTACTAAATAAATTCTAATCATGCATATCTCGAGAAAAAAATATTATTTTATAAAACGTATTAGTATCTATGCTAAGCTTGGTTTGTTGCGGTTCATTTTGAGCAATTTTATATCCTGATAAGATTATGACCCGTTAGAGACGATAGGTATGGGCGCGTCTTTTGTTTCTAAGAGCATTTGAATACAATGCTAAGTTATTGTATCCATAGTAAATTTGGTATTTAAGTATAAATAAAAAACTCTTTAATGTGATGTTATTTTTAATGCTAAATTTATTATATGTTAAACTTTGTAGCAAATTTGCTAGCAAGTTTAGCGTATAGCAAATTTGAAATTTGATTTTTATTGGTTACTATATTGATTTTTTTTTTTTTTTGCTTCAATAATTACAAGATTCTTGCTTTTTAATTATTTCAAAATTAAAAGTTAAATTTTACAAGCTTTAAGATTTAATAATTATGATAAAAGATAAATTTTAAATAGTATTATACATTAAAACACAAAATACAAAAATCTCCCTCAACTATAATCTTTATAATAATATGCCTCATAATTCTTAAAATGTAATATTCATCCCCTCCACGAACAGAATAATAACGAAAAAACGCTTAATGTTAAGAATTTTAACCTAATATTCAAGGACAACAGGATGTTTTCATTGTTATGTGATTTATACACTCATCAGTACACAAGCCACGTACGAAAAGGTTCAAATCATTACTAATTTAGAAAACGTTAAACTTTCCGTCTATTGTTAATACAGTGATGAGTATGTAATGGTTGAAAAAAGATAAATGATTAGGCTAGTGTACTAGAATCTTTAGAATCTTATGTGATGTTTGATAGAGTAGTATTGAATGAAGTTTAATGAAGTTTATTATCCCTTTCAGAAAATAAAAAGTTGAACGATACTTGGAGAAAAAAATGGCAATTTTTTTTTTTTTTATACAAAGGGAGGAAAAATTTATTGGGATTAAGCGTGACTCAAACCCTATTTATGGTTAAAATAGAAGGGCTTACAATCAACTATGCAGCTTTCATTTGTAAATAATAAAAAAAAAAAAGTAAGTTTAGTTAATACGTGTGTGGAAAAAGGAAAAATAATACATTTTATATACATGGATTGTTTTTTGAAAATTTAAAAGGGATGTAACAAGTTATAATCTGATTGGTGGTTTAAGAAAGGGATGGACCATTGAAGACATTTGATTTGTTTATATTTATCAGATATCATAAGTAAACATTATCGTTTTTTTTTTTTTTGGCTACTGATTGTTTGTTTCATGTGATGTCGTTTGTTGACGACTAACTCCTAATGTCTTATATTTACTGTTTAGCGTCACTTCTTATTATCCCTAACCTACGTGAACCTAACGGGACACTTATATTAGACCTATCTTTTATTGCTTGTGGATTCTTCATGTGGTGTGATCTTTTAATTTATTGTCGTATATGTTGTGGGTGTCGTTTTGCAATCTTTGTCGTTTATTTTGTTACTTGTTGCATATGATGTCAACATCTTTTATCATAATCTTTGTCAATTATTTTCATACTGTAGTTATTTTGAAGTTAATGCCGTTTTCTCATTTGACATTTTATCTAGGTCTTGTCGTTTCACCATGCGATGTGTTCTTGCATGATCGTTTTGTGATATCATGTCATCTTCCTTTTTCTTGTTTTCGTTTCTATCTTAATTAGATTATTACTGATTATCTACTTTGTCGTTTTTCTATGTGATGTCAGTTTTTGAGGTTGTTCTGGTTTTGGGGAAAATTAAAAATCAAGGAAAGTAACCAAAATTTTATAGCAAGTCTCATCTTCAAGACTATAGCGTATATAACAGCCAAAAAAAAAAA